>KZ992428.1:0-91245 GCA_003614735.1 Thamnocephalis sphaerospora | reverse complement strand
ACCTGCCACATCCCCATCGGCGGCGTCCAGACCAGAGCTTTGCATAATATCACTGGCACCACAGCAGTTGATTGCGGCCAGAGACAGGCGTGCGGCTACAGTATCGTAGCGTAGACGACCATCGTTGTGCATTGTGCTCTCACTAAGCCATCAATTGTTATCACATGTACCATACCAAGTGGGAGCTGCATCAGGCAAACATTCAACTTACGCAGGGGAAACGCCCACAAGCTGAACGTCATTGCACCCTGGGCGAGAAAGGGCTACTGCACACCCATTAGGCGAAAAACACACATCTGATTGTAGGAACGTGGTTAAAAATATGGCAAATCGCCACATAATCAGCATCCGCAGTCCAGTCAACATCATACCATGTAGCGGCTCTCCTGGAGAGACCAAAAGAGTAAACATGGGGCCAGCTTCCTTGACAATGCTGTCCAAATTCAGATTGTGGTGAGCTTATGTACACGTTAGGAGCACGCTGCTGTTGCTGCTTACATTGGGCGAACTTCCAAGCGTCCGTCCGCGGTGCCAAGGCACCATTGCATTCCTGCAGGGTCCACTGAGCAGCTGGTCACGATGGTGTCCGGTAGCTGCTGATAGACGGGCTGCTCTCCCAATACATATCCAATTAATTCACAGCCAAGCGCCAAAGGTGTCGCGTTTCATCATACCTCATCTTCCAGCGACACAGGAGCATGCGCCAGATTTGCAAAATTCCGGCTTGAAATGAAGCATCCACTAAAGGCCGTCAAATCCTCACTATACTGCTTGCCAGCGTCTAACATTGCAGTTGATTTGACGTTACTCTACAAGGTGAAAGCACAGTACTGTAGCAAGGCTAGAACCCACCAGTGGATGTGGCCACATGCAAAAGCGTGAGCGAACCGTCCTCTCGGTATCCCGACAGTCGCACCCAGTGTGCAGTTGGATACGATCCACGTGGAGAGACGCCCGGCTGGCTAAGTGGCTGTGCCCAGAGGAGGCCACAGGCAAGCTCTAAAAATGCGTGCTCTAGTTAGCGGCCCGGCAGCCAGTGGAGACATCTCATCTGGTGCCTTATCTCCCACCTGTACCAGCTGTACGGCGAGTGTCCAGCGAGGCCTCCGACAGCGACATCCACAGCTGGTCGCCTACAGCATACAAGAGCGCAACCATAACCTTGCCGTCTGTGACAATAGCAACAACACTGTAACATAAGCGTCCGAAGATGCTATACGAATTGCAGCACCGACGCACCAGACCAGTGCCTAATATCGCCTGCTAGATACTCGACGACTAAGCTTGGCGGTCCATCCGACGACAAAGGAACACGGCACTGGTATTCAACGAGGTCGCTGGTGGCCTTTTCTATACTTAGCGTGAGCTACCCGCCGGCAGCAACAATGGTACGTTAGTACGCAAACTGGGTCGCACACCCGCGCACATCTGCAACCTACCTTGCCGTCCGATGTCAGAGCCACATAGGCGTGGCCGCTGCCAAAAGGGTTGCGTAAGCCAAGCCACGGAAGGCGACGGATACGTGGCAGTTCATTTGCGGCATCGCTGTGCACAAGCGTATACTGTGCGCGGGCATTAGCACGCGCGAGCCTTAAATGACACGCTAGTATTCTCACCGCACGCTCTGTACACAGCCATGCATGCGCAAGAATCGGCGCTGAAAAGTGCACAGTGCGCATGAACATCGGTTGATTCACGAAATGCTATAGTGACGGTGCGTCAGCCTAACGCTATAATGGCTGCCGTGAATCCAACACTTGCCGTGCGCTGCCAGACTACGCCGTCGCCGGCTTCATCGACCGTAAGCAGCAGCCTTCCGCTATCGTCCCAGTGAGCCAGCACGATATCGTGCTGTCCGTGTTGCACGCGCGCCTCAATAACCTCATCACACAGCACGCGCCGCAAAGTATTGCTTGACCAGGCATTCTCGTCAACACTAAGAATCTGTAACACGCCTGGAGATACTGGCTTTTCTCTATACGCACGAGCGGGAGCACCTGGTAAGCGTTGAGTAGTTGCGTGGGTAGGCTGCAACCTACTCGACGCCAGCCGCTGCTATCGCCAGTCCATGGCTGTATGCATCGTTCAGGCGAGACGTACTGCGCGGCGAAAACGCAACAGAATCCGTGCTCGACCAAGCCAGGCGCCGCCTAGCGGAGAGTGGCCAGTCACGAGCGGCGTGCGGCATGAGCAGATCTGGTGGCGGTAGCGGTGACGACACCAGAGTAACAAAAGGTGGTCAGGTGGAGAGAAGCGAATCGCAACAGCGCGACATAATTCCCTTTCATCCTTGTAGTAATCGCTGGCGTCTCCATCGCCTTCAAGTCCATAACACCTCAGCCAACATGAATGAGGAGCTGCAGGAGTTGCAGGAAAACGAGCTTGAGGCGCTTCAAGGTGTGTGTGCAAACCATACTATCCATCAGCGCGGCCAGCTCATGTAGGCCGGTCACGTAAGCCATTTTTATGGAGGACTTTAGTCGCATTGAAACCAAGACAGCCTGGAAGGTGTGCTTGCGGTCACAAGTGAGCGTCTTGATGGAAATCGGCGATGGTAACGCTTTGCCGTAGAATGTACCGACATTGCCGGAATTCCGCCTTCGTCTCCGGCCTGTGGCGGAGTACCTGAAGCCGTACATATCGCTGGATTTGCGTGTTCGGTAGGCATAGCGTGGCGAGCCATGTGCGGCTAATGCAGCCGCTGCTGACATCAGTGCATGGCCGCAGGCTTTTCAAAGCATATCCAAATGTGCCTCCGGAGCTACATCTGGAAAACCCGCATGGCATTCCAAATACGCTGGTTCAGCAGATTATGCGTGCGTTGAGTGACAAAGCCATGCAGCTCTGCGGACAGGAGATGGTCTACGAGCTTGCCTCATTTGTGCAGGAGCGCATCACTGTCGATGATGGCAGTGTAGAGCTTGGACTGAAACAGCTTTCATTCTATGATCAGATGATGAATCGCGTCGAAGAGACAACCAAGGTAGTGCGCGATCAGCTGTCATTCCTGCTACTACTAGCATCGCGGGTACATATCATTAACACACCCAACACTGGCCTGCACATTATAGCGCGAGGAAGAAGAGGAGCGCGCCAGAAACACGCGAAGACAGCGAGTGGAGAAGCAAGCCGAGTTGACGCATAACATCCAGCTCACGCACAAGATTCAGGAAGAATTGGCGCGCAAAGACTCGCTATTACAAGAGGAGTTTTCACGGCGGCAGGACGCGGTATACGACGAGCCAGATCATGTGGATCATGTGGACGTCCCTTCTGACACAGAAAACACGGCACGCATCGTGTCGTTCGACAACTTTATGATATACCGTGGTGCGGATAGAGTAAGTGACAGTGACTGCAGAAACAAACTTTACTGTCGTACACTGACGCTGCACTGATCGCCTATCAATAGGAGTACACCTTCCGTACGGTGCTACTCGGCCATCGTATTGGCCAAGGTTGGTGGTAAACAATGCGCCACTAAAGGCGTGGCTGATATAGTCTGTTTCACCATGCATTAGGTGCACTCGGAGCAACACACACCGTCCAGCCGGTGGTCAACTCTGCAAAGGATGCGCCGACAGAAAACATGCTGCCCCTGCTTGCTATGAAGGAGGTTGACATTAAGAACGACCACTATATGTCATCCGACGGAAAATTCCAGGTAACTATCGCATGTCGCTGACTGTATAAACATCAACAGCACGTCTAACTGCGTGATTTCTTAGCTGCAAGTGATGGAAAAGGAGCTGGCGCGCCTGGAGTCATGTCGGCACACTCATCTTGTCTCGGTGTACGGGTCTAAACTGGCTCGGATGGCGACCGGATGGCGGCTGCAAGTTTTGACCGACTACGCGCCCGGCGGTACTCTTTCCGACCTGCTTCGTCGTTGCGGAGCATTTCGCCTGTCGCTTGCAGTGGAATATGCGAGACAAATCTTGCTTGCAATTGCACACGTGCACTCGTGCAATTTTGTGCACAAAGGTATGTGGGCGACTGCTTATGCTACTTGCAGACTATCAGCAGGTGCGTGTTTATCGCTCACCTTTACCACGGCTAGACGTTCGTAGCAGCAACGTATTCATCCAAGACGACACTTCTGGTGGCACGGACATGCGACTAAGTGATGTGGCGTTTGGCCGGCGGCTTCTTGGTAAGTTCCGTGTAGCTGCGGTCAAAGAGCCTTGGTGTTTACGACTACGATACAGATATGCACAAACATCATCCGCTATCCCCAGCATATAGTCAGGAACCAGTGCGCAGATGGTTAGTAAGAATGTGTCTTCAGCACGCTGCCCAGCACACTGATCACACCGGTACATTGTCCATCGCACGCAGGGAAGCACCAGAGCTAGTTGAGCGACCGGAAATGTACAGCAGGTATGCAACATATTGCTTTGCAACAGGCATGGCGACACCACCACACCATGCGTATTTGGCACAGCTGTAGGCTAATGCGCTTTTGCCTGCAGAAAAAATGACGTGTGGGATTTTGGAACAGTCTTTGTGGAGATGCTTTGGGGTCAGCAGACGCCGGATATTTTTGAGCATCCCACGGCATTTCTGGCCACTGGTATGGTACAGCTCGGCTACTAGACGTACAGACAGCCGTCATGCTTACTGTATCACTTTTCAGTGACCGACATGCCGATCGCAGTTCGCAACTTTTTGCTTCGCGTGTTCCAGCGGTAGGCTTTGCTTTGGAAACTGCGGTCGCGCAGCTTGCACACAGACGCTAAGCGTATGTCTGTACAACTGCAATTATAGCGATCCACAGCAGCGGCCATCCCCATTGGAGCTTCTAAACGATCCGCTGTTTATGGGCGGCTCTGATGCAAGACTGCCCATGCAGCTGATGCTAGGTGAGTGAAAGGCCAATGCCAACCTATTGCAATTAGTGCATCTCACAATGATATGATCAGGTGCGGTAGGCGTTTCGGACCCACACTCTGACGGAACGCTAGGGATTAGCAAGATGCAGGACACACTACATCCGCACACAAACATATACGGCACATCGCCACTGGATGCCGGTATTGTCAGTGCGTCGCCAGCCTCCAGATACGTGACCGACTTTGAGGAAATCGAGTTTCTTGGAAAAGGCGGATTTGGAGAGGTGGTAAAGGCAAGAAACAAACTGGACGGCCGGTAAGTCTGTGCATCGTTACTGCCCAAACGACATTCTGCTTACCTGTACATCTACCATCGTAACACGGCAGATTTTATGCAGTGGGTACTGGTGCTGCCACAAAGCATGCGCTGCAATGCGCGTCATAACGTTTGGCTTGTCTTTTAGATCAAAAAGGTGCGCCTAGACCCGCTCGACGTCGAAGAGAATCGGAGCATTCGGCGTGAAATTACCACACTGTCACGGTGAGAAATGGCAGCGGCACTATTCGTGATAGCAAAGCCTCACACAGAATGACGCGGTAGACTGCATCATCAGTATGTGGTGCGCTACTACACAAGCTGGATAGAGGGTGTGTGTGCAGATCATGCGGCTTTGTCCGGTGTCGCTAATAAGCGTTACAGATAAGGAGGGTGTACAATGGAATACTGACGAGGACGAGGACGAGGACGAAGATGAAAGCGACGAAGACGGCATTGAGTTTGCTGGCTCTCCACGCTCGGATCTGGCTGATCTACGACACTCCAAGCACACCTTTAGCGGTCTAGGGTCTATCAAAGCAAAAACCACCGACATTCTTGCTGAGCGGTCGACGACGCGAAGCTACGCCAGTATTCAGTTTACATTTGGCGATACGGACAGCCCGAAACCTGCAGAGCAAAGTCAATTGTTTGCCTTTGACGACAGCGACGACGAGTCCAGTTCACAGCAATGCACCGAACTTTCAGAGACGGATGAAGGCAAAGCATCGGGAATGCAATGGAGCGAGCACTCCACCGATAGCCATGAGCGGCATGGGCGATCAGGTGAACGTGCACTTCGTGTTCTGTACATTCAAATGGAGTACTGTGAGAAGAAGACGCTACGTGATGTGATTGATGAAGGTGTCGACGATGCCGATGCATGGCGCTTCTTTCGCCAGATCCTGGAAGGCCTCGCATACATACATAACGAGGGCATGATCCATCGGGATTTGAAGCCAAGCAACATCTTTTTGGATGCAAATGGCGATGTGAAGATTGGTGACTTTGGGCTTGCGGTGCTGAGCCAGGCTGGGTTCGATCTGTACAGCCAGGGCGGTAGCTTTGAACCAAGCGATGTAGCATCACTGACTTCTGGTGAGTGAATGTAATCGTGCTGTAGGGGCAGCTATTGGACTGTTTAGGTGCGATTGCTAATGATTAGCGTCCATCTAGGCGTTGGCACTGCACTTTATGTATCACCGGAGGTGGCGAGCGGGCAGGGTACCGGCATTCGTTACAATCACAAAGGCAAGCGGGGTGTCGACATGCGATACTTGTGCCACTGTGCAGCTCACCTCTGTCGACTGTCTGTGCCATCTGCGTCGTCTGCGCCGCACAATGTTTAGTGGATATGTATTCGCTTGGTAAGTGGTGCACACCACCGCGCAGACGACATAGTTTGCTTAAGCTGCCACACGTCAATAGGCATTATATTCTTCGAGCTATGCTACAAATTTGGCACTGCCATGGAGAGAATCACGGTTGGTATAGGTGTTGGCGCGTAAAGCTTGGCTATATTCTCATAGAAACGCACCCCACAGGTGATCCGGGATCTGAGGAAGCCGGAGATTGAGTTTCCAAGCGACTTTCCTCTGCAAAAGAAAGAGGCACAGGCCGGAATCATCTGTCGGCTGCTCAACCACTCGCCGGCTGACAGACCGTCCAGTATCCAGCTGCTTCAGGACAAGGCACTGCCACCAAAGCTGGTATGAAGGATTATTTGCATATCTACGCTGCGGATTGCAGTGTCTAACCCCCTTTTTGCACACAGGAAGACGCATTTTTACAGGAATGTATCCGGACGATAGGTATGACATACAACTTTGACAGCCTACTTGTGAAACCTGTTCTGACATTTTTAACTATGTAGCCAGCCCTGACACCCCCTACTACGAGCGTCTCATGGCGGCGCTCTTCTCGCAGCATGCAGATCGCATGACCGAGTATACATTTGATGCCAATTCGGTAGGCCCCAGTGCGTAGCTTTGACGTCCGTCGCGCAAACACTTACATGCAGTGCTCCTCAGGGCAACAGCGCGCTGGACCAGTTAGAATCACTTGCATTTGCACACGTACAGAATTGTATGCTTGGAGTGTTTCGACGCCATGGCGCAGTTGAGCTGAACACGCCACTTTTACTTCCAAAGACCGACGTTTTTCGAGACAAAAAGGCTGTCGATCTGATGGATAATAGTGGCGGACTGACGCAGGTAGGTGCTTGCACCGTTTGCTGGCAGCCTCGTTGCTGACACACGCGTGGCGAAGCTGCCGTATGACCTCACTGTACCGTTTGCGCGCTATGTCTGCAGAAACAGCATCACTTTTATGAAACGATTTGTGTTTGGCCGCGTTTATCGGCAAGTAGCCAAAGCTATCTACCTTGAAAGTCAGTAGCTTACGCAGTTGTGTACCGTATGCAGGAGAAATATTGTAGGAGGCCAGCCACGAGTCATGCGTGAGGTCGACTTTGATATCATCACGTCCAAGTTGGCCGACTATGCCCCAGAGGCCGAAGTAGTCAAGGTGGTTGACGAGGTGCTGGACGAGTTTCCACCATTCCACGGCGGCGGATGCTTCTTTCTCGTCAACCATGCAGATGTGGCAGATATCATCTTTGACTATTGCCGCATTCCAAACGAAGCACGGCGCGATGTTGCTGCTGTGCTCGGACTACCTGGTCGAGCGTCACCGCTAGCTCAGGCACGCGCGCAATTGACCGAACAGTACCGTCTGTCTCCTAGTTCGCTCAATGAGCTTGCTCTTTTTCACATCCAAGGTGAGATACGTGCGCGTGGCCCTTTTTGCTGCGCATATGTCCGGGTATAGCTACCAGTAGATCGCCTGCTTACATTTCCAGTCACGTGGACAACAGGCGAATTTCAGACGGTGGCAGCGAAGCTTAGTACAATGCTAAGCGATGAGACATTACGCAAGAAGCTGAGCGAGGCGGTTGCCCAGGTTAAGCTGATTATTGATCAGTGCAGACGGGCCGGTGTTCAGCGGCGCGTTGCTTTTGCACCGCTTATCACGTAAGTCTACGACCACAAAGGTTTCTGCATATATATAGTACTCACGCCTCTATTGCTACAGTCTCAATTATCACTACTACACGCATGGGTTTATATTCCATGCAGTAGTCAACCGAAAGGCTGGAGGGATCATTGCAGCTGGCGGACGGTAAGCTGGTGCTGGGAACTGTGGCTATTGGCGCCAGCCTGACTGCGTAACTGACACCCGCCATTGAACGTTAGCTACGATGCTTTAATACGCAAGTTTCGCCATCCGACAATAACAGCGACGAAGCGGTCGCACGGTGTGGGCGTTAACTTTGCGGTACAAAAGGTGGTGGCAGCAATGCTACAATATCAGACCGATTTCTTCAACTCGGTTTTGGCGCGCCGCCCTGAGCACGAGCGACTGTTTGGCCAGTGGGCGCCAAAAAGGGTATGTACTGGATACTATGTCATACGATGCTCTACTAACAGTCGGTTCAGTGCGATGTGTATGTGGCAAGCTTTGGTAGGGGGCTCATGGGGGAACGCTTTGCCATCGCACGCGAGCTTTGGACACACAGAATTTCAGCCGATCTGCAGTACGACGAAAACGCAGGCAGCGGCGGCATCGATCGCCTAGTACAACAGTGCCGGCAGCAGGGAATCAGCTGGATTGTTCTAGCCCGCCATCGCAGCAGCGATAATCGGGGCACAGCGGCCACCGTCAAGGTGAAAAGTGCGCTGAAAAAGGTGGAGCTGGAAGGTACCTGTCACACATTGCCAGCTGCGCCGACTGTGCATCGGCTGATACAATGGCCGTTTTGTCGCGCAGTCCTTCGTAGCGAACTCTGTTCGTATTTACAGGCAGAACTGGCAGAGCAGTCACACGTCGAGCATCTGCTTGCTGGCGGAAAGCTGCGTCGCTCGGAGGCTAGCGGACCGCATACATCAGGTGAGTCTGTGCCGTTTGAAACTATGTATATCTGTGTCGCCAACACTGCCTGCAGCGTCCGCCATCGACAGCGCAGCATCCAGTGATGCAGAGCACGAAAGGCTGGTGGTGCCCTCGCAGCTGAACGTAAGCGTTGTGTACGCCTCGACAACACTTCGTGGAAAGATAAAGCATCGCCAGAAACAACTGCTGATTGATAAAGGCAAGTAACGCGCGATGCTGCTATTTGTCGTCCGTCATCTATGCGACTTACGCCAGCGACTGTAGCGGCGAATGATGTGGCCCGTGTGGCAAACGATATTGTGCGCGGAGACGTTCCGACACTGGTGCTGGATCTCAACGAGTCGGTTCTCAAACGGCTGGGTCAGTGCAATGTGCGCGATGCAGACAGCTTCCGCAAAATGGTGGAAGCATCGCCGCCCGCACAGCGCAAATATCTACAGGACGTGCGTACGGCCATGCTCCAGGCCCACGATGATAAGGGCCGCGACTTTCTCTGGCTGTACTCGTTTCGCGATGAATACTGCGTTCTTTATCGGTTCGACTAGGCGCGGCTAGCATGGCGTTGTGTATGTTACATCAAGAACGGATGTTCGGTCGGTTTTATAATGCAAGCAGGCTATAGCACGCTGGCATGACAAGAAGCGCAGAAACAGAATATAAAGCTATGAAATGACAAAGGAAGGGTGCGAAGAGCGAGGTGTGGGTGTGCGGCGAGCAGACGGAGAAAGTCTAGTGTACACAGTGCAATCAACCAAGGCACAGACAGAATTGGTGAAAGAGATAGTGAACAGCATACGGAAGCAAGACAGAGAAGAGGGGGAAGGGACAGAGGGTGGAAAGAGATGCGGATGTGCAAATATATAGGCAGGATTGTAAGCTCAGTGCGTTTACGACGCGTCGGCCGGAACGCTCTGCAGCTTAATAGAACGTTTCTTGCGGCCAAGCATCGCCGAATTCAGTACGGATCCAGCAGCAAGTGCCGGAGAGTCTGGCGTACCGGTCAGCATTGGGCTATTGCACATTAGCGGCGTCTTGCCCAGCGGCCCACCTAGCGAGGACGACACCACATCGAACGGATTGCTGGTGTGTACGGCTTGCGGCGTGCTGGGCGCATGCGCCGATGGAATAGAGCGCGCGAGCGCATCACCTGTCGTAAGCATGAGTGCACCCATGTTTCGATTCGCATTCACCACTGCGCTCGGCGATGGCAGTGGCGGCTTTGGCGTCACTGGCGATGGCGCTGCCTTGACGGCCGGACTGTGCGACATCGGCGACACTGGCGACGGCGACAGAGTAGGTCCAGGCGTGAAGTGTGCGTGCTTGCTGGGCGTGCCTACTGCCGGTGATGTATCGGCCGGATGTCCCGTCGGCGCTGCATGCTTAGGCGACGTTTCCATTGTGACCGTCTGTGGCGCTGCATGAGCGACCACGGCAGACCCTTCGTCCAGGCCAGCGCCTAGAGGGGCTGCACCAGATGGAGAAAGCGATGCTGTAATGTCTGCCGTCAGCGCGTGCTGAAGTTTTTCCTGAACAGACGCCAGCGATCGGGGTGGCGGCCGGGGCTGGCCAGCAAGCCATGGGCGCGTGCGTGCTTGCTGCATATCGGCCGGCGTCAATAGGCCTGCGCGATAGCTCAGCAGCCTAGTAGCAATGCAGTGTACGCATCGTTAGCACACGAAGCGTATTACACGGGCGTGCGTACATACCCAGGACTCCACTCGTCAAACTTTGCAGCCGCCCAGGGGTCAGGCCAGCTACTCTCGCCGTCACAATCGTAGCGCATACGCTCGGCAAGTCGTCGTACAGCGTCGGCAGCATCGGTACTGTAGTCCCCTTTGTTGTGTACGCCATGAACCATGGGCGCTGAAAAGGCAGGCATAGGCTGGCGCAGTGCACGACGATCCAAAAACACGCGTCCACCGCGGCCCACACGTCGACGGTATTGATGCGATGCGCGCTGATTGAACGCGCGAAAGCGCTGCTCTCCCAAAGGCATCGCAAAGGGTTGAAACGGATCCTGTGAAGACAGACCGCATAAGTAACTGCTCAGTGTCAAGCAATCGATACGGTGCTCACCTCAGTAATGTCGCGCCAGCCAATGTCGCGCACGCGCCTTTGCTGCAGCTCTTCGTCGATCCGCTTGGCAAACTGCTCATCGTGTGCCGAAGACATTGCCATGGCGGCAGACACGCGCAATGATAGCTCATCGCCATGGCCCGCCTGTCCAGGAAGGCCAAGAAGTGGACGCTGGTGTGCCTTTGCCGAACCGCCTGGTGTGACGCTAGAAATACAGACACAGATTAGGTTAGCACGCTGCGTATATGAGAGATGCCGATGCGTATCCACCATCCTCAACCCACCGAATATCGGCCTTCTTGATTTTTTTCTGCATTGCAGCATCAGTAGTGACGGCGTAAGCGCAAAAGCATTTTCAGACTACGCACATGCGTGCTGTTACTCACCTTGATGTGGTATAGCCCGTCCGACTCGTCCTTGTAGCCAAGTCGCTTGCGCAGATCGCGCATGGTCATCTTTTGATCAAAGCACAGCTGCTCGAGTACCAGCGACTCGCGTCGCATCTTTTCGCGGCGGTCCACCAGTTCGAGTAGGTGACACGCCTGGTGCAGCTCAGCACGCAGCTGACGAAGCTTGTCGAAAGACTGCGCATCGCTGCGTCGCGTCTTTCGGATTGGCTTCAGTTCGCGTCGCCGGAAGCACACGTATGGATCGGTTTCTTTCTGAGAGCGCTCCTCCGTCTAGCATACATGGGTTAGAGCGTGTCGTGGTAAGAATGCATGGTCGATCGGTGACGTACCCTCAGACGCGGCATAATAGACATGCTACCCTGCGGCTGTGCTTTCCGACGAGCTTGCCAATGCGCAAACGTCGCCTTGACAGCATGCGGGATGTCGGACATGGCCGCCAACACCTGCGGATGCTGGCTGGCCGGTCGCAGCGAAAGACTCTTGACCGCCGACTCGACCTGCTCGTACGGCCAATTCTCGGCACCAACCTATCCGCGTTGCCGCCATTGTCGATGTGAGCGCTTGCCGGCGCATCCTGCGTTGCCTCACAGCCGTTCACGTGTGCGTGCAACGTACCTGACGCTCCGACAAGTCTTCAAAGGCATCCATGATATTTTCAAACAAATCTTCGTCCAGTAGCGTGATGGGAGATATGGAACGTCGTGCTCCGTTGGCGCCGACTGCGGTCGCTCCATCACTGGGAGCAGGCGGCTCTGCATCGGGACTGGCTAGCCAGGCGTCCAGCCAGCGCTTGTCTGCATCATCCATCGTGTAGCCAACACCGCCGCACTCCTCCACCGTCGACGAAAAGCGGATGTAGGTGTGCGGCCGATGGAACTGCGCGCGATAAAAGACATCATAGTCTGGCGCAATGCGGCTGGCATCAGGCGTAGGAATGTAGACGGGCTGCACAGAGTTGTTGGTCTGTGACGCCGAAATGGCCGCTTGCAAATGATGCTCCTATGGCGTGCCGTAAACAGACAATGGTCGGCCGGTTAGATTGGTTGCGACGAAATGGCAGTATTGCACAGCAGCATCAAGCAACTGTCCAATCAGCACCCGCAATGCATTGTCCAATGAGCACCCACCGTTTCCTCCTCCTTCTCAACGCCGGTCTCAACCAAGGGCACAGAACGCTGTGCACTGAGGCCCTCGTCCAGGTCTGGGATCTCAGAGGCACGGTAGACAGGAAGCGGCCGCTTCGCATCCACCTTGCGCGAGCGGAATGACTTGGCCTTACTCATCTTGCCGGAGAGCACGCACGGCGAGCAGGCAAGAAGAGGCGCGCGCGCAACGGCGGCAACGGCGGCGACAGTGGTGGGGCGGCAGTGGCGGGCAGCAACAGCGGTGGCAACGACGGCCGGGCGACAGTGCAGAGAAAGTGGTTGACGTCCGCGAGACGTGGCAGTCTAGCCGTGGCACGAAAAAGCTCAGACGCGGCGCAGTCGACAGACCATGAGCAGGTAATGCACTGGTGCTGTCAGTCTGACGGGTCAGAAGGCCAGATGGTACGATCTCGCGCACGCAAATGTGCTGTTCCTTGTTGCTTAGGTGGGTTAGCGGGTGGGTGCGGGTGGGTGCGCGCGAGGCGGTGGGCTCAGCGGTTCGCCTCGAGCGGTGTGTGCGTGGCGTGTTGTTGGTTGTTTGGTAGGGAAAAGGGGGCCGCTGTCGAGCACGCGCAGCCAATGGCTGCCGAATAGGGGCGTGCTACACAGCCCCTCGCGCGTGTGGAAATGGCTCACACATCAAAGGGCCAATCGCTGGTCGCCAGATGGCAAAAAATTAGTCGGCAATCAAGCAAACGGCCGAGAGAGGGATGCAGAATGACACCCTGTCATGTTCGCAGCCTGGCGCAGCAGTATGACTATGCGCACGACCGATCTGCAACTGGCAACGGAATGAACCGATCGCACGGCTCTGCCCGCGGCGTTGGCACGGCACGCACCAGACGTCTGTGGTACGCAGCGGTAAGTGCACTGCATACATGACACGGCGTGGGGCAGACGCCACTTACTGCTCTTCGGCCGCGCTCTGGACTGTGGACGGTGTCTCCAGCACATACGGATAGAGCAGCGCGCGCGTCCGAGCAACAAAGCGAGCTACGCTAGCGTCCAAAAGCGCGCGACTGCAATCGTCTCTGTTTGCATGCTCTCCTGCGCGGCGAACCAGCAATGCCTTCAGCGCCTGCAACAAACGCTCGTGCTGTGGCTCTTTTTCGGTGCTGACTGGTGGTACAAGCAGCCGCAACACTATAAATGAAAGATCAACTTCCATCTGTGTAGCCGTGTCAGCATCCCATAGCATGGCAACTCCGTCCTGGAGCGGCGCCTGGCTAGTCTCTTCAAACACCGCCAAAATCTGTTTGGTAAAAGCATTCGATGCATGGACAAATACCTAGACATGATCGGCAGTTGGTAAAAAAAAAGGTTGCTGTAACCAGTGGTCAAAACTCACCGGTCCACTGCCGGTAATACCAGCGCGACGTAGCGTTGCTGCATGATCGCAAATGCTAGCCAAGAATTGCGGCGAAACCTGCGTGGGCACACGCCAGCCAGGATCATCTGCCTTGGTGTCGTCGCTTGGCACTGTGACCCAGCCAGCGTGCGCGCATACGCTAGCATTGGTCGCTTCGGCCAAATGGCGGCGCACTACATCAGCCAGTTGTATGGCCACTTGATCAATCCAGGGCTGCCACGCTTTCAGATAAAGTGCATCCAGCCTAACGCATATTTGCGTAACCGCTGTCGACGTCACCGGGCTGTCTCCGTTGTCGGCCGCATCAAAAAGACCAAAGGCACGCGCTAATACGTCATGGTGCCGAGCAATGGTGCCGGCAATCTCCCCGACAAAGCGCTGCTGTCGAAAGCGCTGTTCCATCATCGTGCTTTCGACAGCAAGTTCGGCCATATCTGTCAGCCGAGGTGATGCAGTAGGGGTAGCGATAAGGCGACCCATGAGCCGATCCAACCCAAATGCATAGTGTTCCAGGGCTTTTTCTTGCTGGTCGCTCAGAAAAGTAGCTAAATCTTCACGCTCCCTACGCGATGACAGCGCCACAGCATTAGCGCCACTGGTGATCCACCACTCCCACCAGTGAGTCACATACCAATCTGCCAAACGTGGATTCCAACCAAGCGCTCCAGTAGCGTTGACACTTTTGCTTACATGGGCACGCGGTCGAAGGGCTGGCTGATAGGTACGATGAACTGTCGCAAGCGACGCGTAGAGTGCGCTCACGGCATGATACACTTTTGGTGACCAGCCAAGTGCAGCCAAAGAGCTGTCACGCAGTGTTTGCAAGGACGCCTGTGACAGCAATGGTGGTTCACACCAAAGTGCATGCAAATCTGTGCCCAAACATTAAGTCAGCGATCAGCAACACGGTAGCGGTCGCACAGCTTGGTTGCATACCAGCATGCTGTTGCAACGCAGAATCCTCCAGTAGTCCAGTAATGACGGTATCGGGCTGTGCCGCAATGTCGTCGAACAAGCGCTGTGCAATTGCCTCAAACCGGGCTTTGAAGGGCTTTCGGCATACATCGTCCCAAAGGGACACTTGCTTTTCCCGCAAGAGGCCACGAATCTGCGATGAATATACGTACAAAGTCAGCCCACAGCCATCTCACTGGCGTGACATTGCGCGCACCCACCTGCTTCCAAGTTACCGATTGACCTGCGACATCCGGCGCATCTAACCACTCAAGTATCACCGTACGCGCACGCACAAGTTCTCTGGCATCCAGAACCGGCGCTAGCGCACGCGTAAGCGAGTCATTTAACACTGCCAACGCGTCCTCTGTCCATGCCGCCGTCTGTTCCTGCAAATATCCGGCGGATAAAGGCTGCTCTGTTGCCGAGTGTGCAATATTTCTAGCCAGCAAATCGCCCTCATTCTGCAGCAGTCTTATGGCAAGCGAGCGCTGCTGAGTATTCTTCCAGTTGATAGCGTTGAATGAATCTTGTAGCATTGCAAAAAGCGTTTTGATACGTGTCCTTTCTAAAAGTGACTCAGCCAACACGTCATCACAATGCTCGGCCCCGTCGGCAGCGTAGACCAGCTGAACCAGATGCGCCCAAGTTCGTCGTATAATGGTCAGCGCACGTACAATTCGGTCCCCTAGCTCTGGTACATCCAGTGCCGCGTCGTTGCCTAGCTTGTCGGGTAGCGTAGCGTGTAGTACACGCTGTCGTGCTGCCAGCAGTGCCTCTATGGCCTCGCGCCAGCTTGCATACACACCAAGGCCTCGCAGTGCGCATATGGCATCAGAGGCCATCTTTGGTAAAACAACGCACAGTGTGAATTAGCACACATAGATCTACATGATGGCGCTTGGCCATCTGAACGCAGGATACACACTCACCGATGCGTTGACGCTAATATCTTCTAGCAACGTAGTGGCACGCGCGATCACTACTTTTCGCAGCAGATTAACCTGCTTGGGTACATGGCAAGCTACATCATTTGTTAACTGCGCCGCATGACAAAGGTGAACATCAGGCATTATTGCAGCAAGCATTTGTCGGTCGCTTACCGCATGAAGCTGCGTCACCTCATCTTTATCCAGTCGCGAGTACAGCCGATCTGCAAGCAGAATCAAAGCACATGCGGGCAGGTAACGTCGCTCTGAGATTGCTGCCCAAATCTGCACGGATTATGTTAGCTGCACAATTACATATGAGGTCAGCAAATGTACCTGCTCGGGTACTTGCGGCAAGACCAGTGCAGCAACAACAACGGCCTCCTGTGCGTCAAAATGGCTGTCCTCTGCATGCTTTTGCTCAGGCTCGCTGCGCTCTGATGTGTCCTCATCAGACAGACAGGCATCTCTGAGATATGCAGCATGTTCGCATCCACGGCTTGCTGCTGCATTCATGCTTTCAAGCGTCGATGCTGCTGACAGGAAATGGCCATAGCCATCTCTGTAGCGTACAGCGTTAGCCAAAGGCCAGATTCTTCCTAGTCGCACTTGCCTACCGGAATACGTTGCGTAGCTCGTCTCTTGCGCGGAGCACGTCCGTTCTGTCGCCGGTACAGTTGCAGAACGAATAGACGCAAAAAAGTAGACATATCATACCTTGTGAGCGCGCAGCCTACAATGCTCGGCGTACAGTGCGCTAGCCTACCGTGTACGCCTTTCCAGCATGCGCACACGCGTAATGTCATATTTGCGAAAAATACCCTCAACGCTTGCTTCGCGTGCCTGGGTTGCGCTCCAATCGCGCGACGAGAGAGAGGATGCACGTCGCGAGTGTGCCAGCGGCGCTACACTGCCCTGCCTAGGAGACGTCGCTGTGCTTGCCATTGGCATGCAGCGGTTGGCGGATACTGGGATAGTGGTGCAGAAAGAGACGTGGTGCCGGGACGGCATCGGTCGAGTGGGCTCGGCTAAAGTCGCAGTTGCCACTGTTTTCGACTCCACTCGCCAGGCGACAAACCCGACAACGCGCGTCTTTCTCTGCGCTTACGCTCCGAATCCCGCCATCGCCATGCTGTCTGCGCTACGCGTCGCTGCGCGGACCACTCCGGCGCGCGCGATCACAGCGGTGCCCTCGATCACAGCCACACTTGCCGCACTCCGACGTCCTGGCCCTACCGCCAGTCTGCTGCGCGCGCCATTGGCTGTGACGGCGCGCTACGCCTCCAACTCGGCCTTGAAGAAGGGTAAGAAGGAGAAGGAGCACACGCCGCTGGTGCGTCTCGACGAACATTTCAAGACATTCAAGCCGCGCACGCCTGGTCTGCGTTTCCGCCGTTTGCCGCGGCGTGATCACCTGTGGAAGGGCGGCCCCGTGCGTGCGCTCACAGTAGCAAAGCGCAACAAGGGCGGTCGCAACAACACTGGTCGCATCACAGTGCGCCACCGCGGTGGTGGGCACCGTCGCCGCATCCGTCTCTTGGACTGGCGTCGTGCCGAACCTGGCACGCACGAGGTGGTGCGTCTGGAGTACGATCCTGGTCGCACGGCCCACATTGCGCTGCTAAAATCAGTGGCCACCGAGAAGCTGTCGTATATTGTTGCGCCGGACAAAGTTGCAGCCGGTGATCGGCTTGTGTCGTACATGGGCAACAAGGCGACCGCAGCCGAAAAGGCCAGCGAAACGGCCGACATTGGTGTTATGCAGGCGATCAGCATCCGGCCGGGTAATTGCATGCCATTGAGCATGGTGCCCGTCGGTACGCTCGTCCACTGCATCGGTCTGCACAAGGGCGGCCCAGCCCAGCTGGCGCGTGCTGCTGGCACGTATGCGCAGGTGCTGCAGACTGGCTTGCGTGGCTACGCTCAGCTGAAGTTGTCCTCGGGCGAAGTGCGTCGCATTCCTGTGGAGGCGTGTGCCACCATCGGCACCACGAGCAATCCAAACCACCAGCATCGCATTGACGGCAAGGCTGGTGCACGGCGCTGGAAGGGCTGGCGGCCGACCGTGCGTGGCTCAGCCATGAACAAGGTGGATCACCCGAACGGCGGCGGTCGTGGTAAGAGCAAGGGTGGTCATCAGCCAAAGTCACCGTGGGGCAAGCTGGCCAAGGGTGGCACTACGCGGCGGATCAAGAATCCGCTGGTGGTCAAGCCACGACCAAGGCGGTAAACGCAAAGCCGCGCTGCATCCACGCTAGATCTGATGACACGTGTCCGCTGCAGTGATTCGCGTTGACGTCAAAAGAGAATATATTACGTGTGCGCTTGTGCGTACATACTCTAAGCAACTAGAGTTGGCTGTCAAGTGGATCAGTGCTAGATCGATGACGGTGTCTGGGTCGACGACGCTTGCCAGCCGCTCCTTGGGTCTTCTTTTGCCGAGCGCCTTTCTTTCCGGGCGTTTTGGTGGTCGTGCGTGCTGTGGGTGGAATGAATTTAAAAGCAGAACGTGGCAGCTCTAGACGAGAGACCGCGTTGGCTGCAGATGTAGCAGCATTGCTGGTCGCTACCGGATAGTGTTTTCGCAGCTGTTCTGGTAGTGGGTCTAGCTTGGACGATGGTACCTCGCGTAGCATTTCCAGCAGCTCGTGAAATAGCGATTTGCTATCCTATGGGTGGATAGCAACGGTCAGCATGAGATGCAGACTGTACAGGATAGTCGTCGCTATGACTTACCTTGTTGATGAAGGTGATGGCATGTCCAGATTCACCCAGGCGGCCGGCTCGTCCAACCTGATGAACGTACTCGTTCAGGTTATTGGGCATATCAAAATTTATCACCAGCCGAATACGAGTGAGGTCGATGCCGCGAGACCAGAGCCCGCCCGTGGCCACCACCACATCTACGCTGCCGTCTTGGCAAGCGCGTACCACGGCGTCGCGTTCCGTGCTAGGCGTTTCTCCGTGCACATATCGCGTTCGTATGCCAGTACATCGCTGCTCCACAGCACGCGCAAGCATCTCGGCACCCAAACGCGATTCTACAAACACGACGGCAGGCGATGAAAAGCGATTCGAATCGGTGAGAATGCGGAACAGCTGGCGCTTCTTGGCACTGTTCTCCAGCCAGATGAATGTCTGCCGCACGTCGGGAGCAACCACATCCAGATCACCCACACCTATGCGAATGGCCTCGTGTAGCCAGGCTTTGAGCACCCGTCGCGCTCGCCATGCTCGCGTCGCCGATAACATCATGATCTGACGCGTGCTGCCGATACGCTGGTCGCGTGCACCGCCGTCGACAGAGGCCAGCTGGGCGAGGATGCGCTTGATGCTTTCCTCACCGTTGCGTGATGTCAGCAGTCGATCCACCTCGTCTAGGACCACAATGTCAGCACGTGGCCACTCATCCTGTGGGAGTGTCTCCAGAACACGCAGTAGTCGGCCTGGCGTGGCAAACGCCAACGCTGCGCCCCTTCGTAGCCGGTGCAATTGCGGTGGCAATGGCGTCTCGCCCGTCAGCAGTGCCGTGCGCATGTTTGGTAAGCCACGGCAAAGCATCTGTGCCTTCACCTCCAGCTGAGAGCACAGATCGTGTGTTGGCGCAATTACAATGGCGTATGGCTGGCCACGCGTGCAAAAGGCTCCGCTCAGTGCGTACGCATGTAGCACACATGGCAGCAGAAAGGCCAATGTCTTGCCACTGCCAGTAGGCGCGGCAACAACCAGGTCCCGAGCTGTCAGCGCCGCTGGCAGTGCCTGCATCTGCACTGGCGTTGGCGCGCTAAAGCCTGCAATACGCATATTTTCGCGTAGCACATCTGGCAGCACAAGGTGGGCAAAATCCATCAGTGGCGGAGGCACATGTCGTCCCTTGGCTTTGATGCGGTGCGATTCGCGTACAGTCTCTAGATCAGCCGTCGTAAGGCTAGCCACTGTTGCGTGCGGCTGGTAGGCGGCCAAATGTGCATGGAATCGCTCCACTGGCCGATAAACCTGTCCAGACATCGGCGGTACGCTTTTCGTAGCCGTCATCGACACCGGCGCGTGTTGCTGGTGCCCAGAGGCAGTGCTATCGTCGCCAGCGACAGACTGTAGGCGACCCTTCTCAGCCTCCACGCGTGCAGCATCTAATGCCTTGCATTCTAGACTAGCGGTGCATTAAACCCGTTAGTCTTGGTAAAGTGGCTGCATGCATCACGGTCCAGCACTTGCCTACAAACATCGTGATCGGTAACATCACTAATGTACTCGCCGTAGCGTCCACAAACCGCGCAAACCGGCTCTCCCGGCAGTGCTGGTCGCTGATAGTAGGCAAACGCTTTCACCGGCGCATCATCTTCCTCGTCGTCTTCGTCTCCGCCGCCATCGCCACCGCTAGTCTGCTCCGGCATTGTATCGTCGTTGTATGCCTGGCTATTGTCGTCATTCTCCTCATGCCTTACTAGATTCAAATGCGAGTCAAGGGCATGTTCGCCGGTAGCATCGCCCCATGCAAGCGCTACGCTTCGTATGCGTTTGGATACGGTCTTGTCGCTAGTGTCGCCGGTGCCACTGCCGAAGCGACGCTTTCTTTTTGCCTGGCCAGCTGCCGCTGCTATCGCTCATAGCCAAATAAGCTCAGTGCATCGACCGTAGACGCCAGGTGTTCTCGCCACCTGCCTGTTGCTGAATTGCTGTGCCGGCGCCGATTCAACAGCACCGAGCGGGGAACAAGCATGACGTGGTAGAAAGCGATCTATGCGGAAAAAGAAGCGTCAAGGGCGATTCTATTTCTGCGTAAACGCCACAGCACCACCTACCATGCACCGCTGCGTCGGCCAGCAGGTCTGCTCCTGCTGAATACCTAGCACACCAAGCCAGCCACTGCCGCAGCCATCGTGCTGGCTGAGCCATGGCATAGCACAGTAGTGCATCTAATCTATGTCTGCAGGTCTGATTACAAAGCTATATTTGCCTTTGACCAATTCGCTTGTCTGTTACCGCGTGCGTAATCCATCCAATCATTGATCGACACACCCAGCAAGACGCGTCTCCATATTGCTGTCGTAACAAGAACTCCGGCGGCGGCGGCGCTACTCTTCCATTCCCACTCCTCAATTGACTTTCTCCTGCACTTTCTCCGCTTGTCTGCTCACACTCTGCATCGCCGCTGGTGGCCAGTTGTCATAAGCGTGCATACGCCCGCACACCTTTGCCGTAACTTTTCAGTCAGTCTGTCGCAGTTGCCACCATGGAGCTCGGACTGCTGACCGCCTATCTGGCGCTTGGCACCATGGCCGTTGTGCCCATCTACTTTGGTTCGTATTCGTCGCTGAAGAAGATCAAGGCAAGTAGCGTGTAGGCGCATTCATCCGCCAGATGGCAGCCGTTGACGCGATCGCGCACAGAATCCGCAGGCGGAGAAGCGACCGGAAGACGACCACGAGTCGTCTGACGAGGAAGAGGAGGAGGCCGAGTCGCTGTCCACCGAGGATGCGTACATGTTCCCGTTGATCGGCTCGGGCGTGCTTTTCTCGCTCTACCTGGTGTTCCGCTACCTGAACAAGGAATACGTCAACTACCTGCTTACCGCTTATTTCGCCGTGATCGGCGTTGCAGCTCTCACCAAGATGGGCGAGGCGGTGATTCGCGGCATTACCGGTATTAAGGAGCGTGGTTTCCATCTTCGCCTCACCAAGGCAAGCCAAGGTACGTAGGTGCGTGTCAGTCACAGCGCTTCCGTGCTAATGCCGACCATGCGCACGTCCCAGTGCTGTTTGATGTGCGCTTCACGCGGCTGCACATGGTATCGGCGGTGGCTTCTCTGGGCTGCACCATCTACTATGCGTGGACAAAGAACTGGGTTGCCTCCAACCTGTTTGGTCTTGCATTTGCCACGTCGGCTGTACAGCTCATCGCGCTCGACTCGTTCAAGACTGGAATTATTCTCCTCAGCGGCCTCTTCTTCTATGACATCTTCTGGGTGTTTGGCACTGAGGTGATGGTGTCTGTGGCCCGTAACTTTGACGCGCCCATCAAGGTGGTGTTCCCCAAGGTGCTGTTTGTCGCTGCAGGCGAAAAGCTCCAGTTCACCATGCTCGGCCTGGGCGATATTGTTATTCCTGGTACGTGTTGATAGTGTACATTGCGCACGCAAGCCTACCTGTCGTCACCGCTGTTTGCTGACGTGTATGCAATTCAACGTAGGTATTTTCGTTGCACTCTGCCTGCGTTACGACCAGTACCTGGCGCTGCGTTCCAAGACGCCGCCTACCCACAAGCGTCCGTTCGATTTCCCCAAGCCGTACTTTTATGGCTGCTTTATCGCGTACGTGCTTGGCCTGGCCACCACTGTGTTTGTGATGCACACCTTCAAGGCCGCGCAGCCGGCGCTGCTCTATCTCTCGCCTGCATGCACGCTATCGTCGGTGATCGTGGCGGTGACACGTGGCGAGCTAGGTCAGCTCTTCAAGTACTCGGCCGAGGACAAGGACGAGAAAAAGTCCAAGGAGACCAAGAGCGAGGCCGCTGCCGCCGACACCGAGTCGGAGGTTGTCAAGGCCGAGAACGATGGCGATGCACCGACTGTGCGTCGCAGTAACCGCAATCGCAAGTAAACACGTGCCAGGTCAACACCGATCTTGACGGTGCACTATCCTAGCCTAGCACTGCTTTCCCATCACCCTGTTCCATGGTCATCGGCGTGTTGGGAGGGGGCTGTCAGCCTTGCATTTAGCACTAGTCAGCGGCGATTGTAGCGCGCATTTGATGAGGCAATGTCGGTGCCACTGGGTTTTGGCTGGCGTACGTTCATTTCAATTTGCAGGAGACCTGCGGTGTGCCCGTCATGCCCCTGACTTGTCGCGCAGCTCACTTTGCACTCGCCAACGGGCTGTGTTTGCCCCTTCGTTCCTTGCATGGGCGGCGAGTGGTAAAGGGGCGTGCTTGCGGCGAAAGGAGAGAGAGAGAGAGAGAGAGAAAAGAGGGAAAGATAGGTAGCCCCTTGACCAAGCGGTGTCTGTTGGTGCAGCAGCTCGGCCGGACACACGTAGTCTTTGTCCTAGTTGCTGCTACACCAGCGGTTCTGCGCAAATACACACATATCTTCCGCTCTGTCCTACGCGCGCCTGCGCTTGTAGTAAGCTATTTTCCGTCTAAAACAACATCGGTATGCGCATACATGCGTGTACATACTAGTCTGCACCGCGCATCTAATTATTACCTGTCATAGTTGCATCTCAATAGCACCTTCGCCCTTACTTGCACAGCATCCACACATTTACTTTGCTGTCGTGCCATCATGGATGCTCGTTTGTCGGCTAGCAGTCGCCAGCAAACAGGTCGGCGAGATGTTACTGCACGACGTACAGACCAGCCAGCAACTACACCGTCATGGTGGTTTGCGCGCTTACCGCGCTGTATGCTTGCCATAGTCGGCCTTCTGTTAGCCGAAGCACTGTGTGCCAATATATACAAAGTGCGCGCAGCAACTGCGATTACAGCTAGTCGCGCTACGGCGGCACATACGGTTAATCAACCGCCTCGAATCAAGCCCATCATTTCTAGAACTTTTGGTGTGCCCAACATTGGTACACCGCCACCAGCTGCTTGGCCGGTGCGCTTGCAACGAAAGCAGGGGCATTTTAGACCTGTGCAAAGCGAGTTTCCAGCGACAACGCGATCCCGTTCATGGGCCTCCTCAGCGCCGCAGCGTGGTAGCACTAGCACCAATGCTCGCGCGCTGGCGACAAATTCACCATCCATGAAGGTAAGCACCAATACAATACACCCATCGCGAACAGTTGCAAGCACCTCCAACGTGGGACGGACGACTAGCGCGGGCGATAGTGCGGGAAGCACCGGTCACAGCGAAAAAGATGTTGCCGTGAAAAGTAGCGCAACGCCAACTACGGCTACCGCAAATGGTCGTTCTGAAGAAGCTACAGACGGTAGCAACGGCGGCATGTCGAGCGCCGCTATCGGAGGAATTGTGCTGGGTGGCATAGCTGGCGCTGTAGTGCTGCTTGGAGCCATGGCGGCCATCCGGAAGTATCGCCGGCGCAAAGCGCGAGACCGCCACAGTCCAAACGTCTGGAAAGTCAACGGCAGTGGGTTTGACGATTCAACCATGAATAGTCGCTATCCACTGCGCAGAAGCAGTCAGGGGTATTTTTCGCCCGGCGAGCTAAATGACAGCCACCGTGCATCGTGGACATCGCGATACATATCCCCCAACGTAGGTAATCCGATTGCACGGCTGCAGTACACGTACGCTAACTCGGGTGCAGCGAGTGCCTATCGGACGTAACAGAAGAACCTACGGGTTTGCAGAGCTGGATCATGCACATCACTCCGTGCAGGTGCCGAGAATGAGGGCGTCAGCACCTTCGCCACTATCGCTGCCGCTACCATCGCCACCACGGCCACTGATCAGCCATCGGTCTAGCGGCATCATGCGGACACCTCGCTTCAACCAAGGATTACAGCAGCACACGCTGGGCAGTCGCGCTCGACTGCTGGCACATCCACAGCCACATCCGCCATTCTTCCCGCCCGTCTGGGAGGAGGCCACGGTGGAGGAGCGTGATGGACAGAATATCGGCGCGAATCTAGAGCCCAGTGCCGATGTAGTGACAATAGCGAATGGACCAAAACCGGTGGCATACAAAAAGTCAGGTGACATTACCTCGTCTCTGGCGCACTGCAACGCTATCATCGACAGTACACCGTCGGCCAATGCTATTGCCCGCATGCAAGAGAAAGACGAATTGGATGAACGAGCGACCGCCGGCATAGACGATGGGGGCGATGGCTCCGGATCGGCGGACGAGTTGTTTGTCGCGCGTGAGCTCACATCATCAAGCGATAGTATAGTCGCATCATCTCATCGCGGTGTCTCGACTGGCACTGATATCGATGGCGCCCCGAGTTCAGCGCAATCGTGGTCGTCACATCCCTTGCCACCACAGTCACGCACTCCGTCGCAGGCAGACTCGGAGTTTTATCTGGCCGATCATTCCTGCAGTACGGCCGATCAAGCTTCGCCGCCCAGCATGGCTGGCTCGAGCGATTCGGCGCCATTTGTACCGCCGCTGTCATTCGACTCTTCATCGCTACAAATGGCATTTCCGTCACCGTCACGCACGGAGGATGGACGTGAGCTGACGCCCGGTAGGAAACTCACCACGGAGAACGTCTGTGGGCTTGGTCGTGGTATCCAGCTAGTACATTCGCGCTACTCGTCACTGCGCATTCCGGAAGTGACATTATCTACAGCCTCCTCGCCAAGCGCGTCACCCAGAAGTTCGTTGACGCCTCAGATGCACCTAATGGCATCGCCCTGTACAGATAATGCGTGGTCATGGCGTATATTACAAAAGACCGAAGACAAGGCCGGCGCTCTTGAGATCCCTGTTGGCTCTACCACAGCATCGCCAGCACCAGTGCCCACCACCGTTGTGTCGCTTCATGAAAGCTAGTGCAGCCGTTGTTGCTTGGTCCTTTGTCCGCTATTGCATTTCACCTCTCATGCGCTAGATACATGATCTCATGGAGGGGCAAATAAGCATATGTCATATTGGCATCGGCATGCAATTGTTCGGCAGATGCGCAGACATCTTAGCGGCTGACCTGACAGTATATTTGCACCGAGTCGGCGGTTCATGCGGCGTTTACATTTTGCTGTCTTTTTAGGCCATGCTGCGCCATTACCATACTACATGTCAATAATTTACATGCCACACAACACCATCGTTGTTTGTGACGAGGCGTTTAGAAAATGTGCACGCAGTGGCTCTATGGGCAGCTACGCATTGGTAGAATCTGTAAGCGGCAATCTGCATTGCTCAGTCAACGTTTATGTAATGCGCATGCACAGCTATTTTGTTGAGGCAGATAAAGATTACGTATTGCTTGCGACGATCTGGGTTGGCGACCTGCATATTACACACGGACATTTGGGGGAAAGCTGCGCATTAGTAGATGCTCGGCGGCGCGCGTCTACAAGGACAGTTTTACGCGCTCCAGTGCTTCAGCAAGCGCATCCTCGGCGCCCGAGGAAGAATCGGTGTGATTATCGCGCGCGGCGCGCATCTCCTGATCCAAGCGGTGGTGCTCTGTTCGATGCAGCTCAAGCAGCTCATCCTCAAAACCGAGGAGCTTGGCAAGTTGCAGACAACCATCATCGCAGCTGCCCAAAAAGAGTGCATCACGTCGGTACTTTTGCCGTTCACCGTTAAAGTCGAATCCACGTGTCGAGTTGGAGCCCTGTGTGGGGTTGCATGAACGTCAGCAAGCCGCTAGCTGCTAGATCACGCAGCAAAGTTTGATGCTTACCACGCCAACGGCCTCGCGGTTAATCAGCAGCCGGGGTGTGCGCTGCGACACACGGTCCATCAATGAGCAGAACGGCTGCACCTTGAGTGAGGTGCCCATAACAATGAGCAAGTCACATTTCTTAAAGTCTTCCTGCGCCAGCGTGTGGAAACGCGATGGAAGTGGCTCGCCAAAAAACACGATATTTGGCTTTACAGGGCCGCTGCATGCTCTGCACTGCGGGATGGCACCAGCAAAGATGCGCTCTAGCAAATACAGCGACGTCCAACGGGCAGAACAGTGAGCTTGTCGTCAGGCAGAACGGGTCCTGCGCGTATAGCGTACCCTTGACCCATTCAATGTCGGCCGGGTCGCGACAGTCGACACAGCTTGCAGTATGGAAGGAGCCGTGTGCTTCCACGATTTGATCATCGTCCAGACCGGCCCTGCGCTCCAATGTGTCGATATTTTGCGTAAACTGGCGCAAAAGCATCCCGCGCTTAGCAAGAAGCCGAATAAAATAGTGCGATATGGTGGGCTACGACCAGATGTACAAAAACGCGATGAGTTTACGCGGATTGGCCCAAGCTGTGCATGGTACACCCACCTTGAAGTTTCCTGGATACAGCTCTTTGGCCAATGCATAGAATGGCTCGGGTTTTTTCTACAAGGTACACGTGTATGAGTACAGCGACAAAACACCAGTCTTGGTGCGTTCCTGTCCGGCTTACCGCAAAGTAATCAATGTCGAAAATCGCTTCCGCGTACGGCAGGTCGTAGCGTTTTAGATTGTCGTATAGCCCAGTGCCAGGCGAGCGGAAATCGGGTATACCTACAGGAACGGTGTCAGCTGGCGGCACCTAACGATTATGCCAAAGTGCGTCTTGCCTGCCGCCGTCGAAATGCCAGCTCCTGTCATGACAATTATCCGCTTGGCTGGTAGTGGCATGGCAATATGCCTGGTGTTAGCAAGGTCACCGATCGATGGACCTACATGCCACAAACTACGTGCCCTTTCCGCTGCGGATCAGCTGAGCTACAGACTCTAGTGTGGAGTCGGATAGAATTTTGCGTTCTGGGTACTTTTCATGCAGCATGCTTGGTGAATAGGTAACGCGCTCTTTGGGAGGTGCGCGTCCTGCACGGCCACCCGATGGCGGCGGTGTTGTCAGAGCATCTGACGCTGCTGGACTAGCATCCACCGCCGTGGGCGGCGCTGGCTCTGTGGATCCGTGTGTTTGCTGGCTGCCACGCCCCGCTGCCGAGTCCTTATCGCCCGGCTTTGTACTGCCTGTGCCTACGTTTGATGAAGCAGGTGACGCTGGCGGCGATACTGCTGTTATGTCTACAGGGGCAGCACCAGAGGACGCTCTTGGCGGCGGGGTGGCAGTGGTGGTCTGACGGTTTGCAGGACTTTCAAGTGGACTTTGCACCACTGACCGACCGGACAGCTCATCTATATGTTGGTGCTCATCAGCCGACCGAATTTGACAGCCCGCCGGTATCATAGCCTACCTTTAGCGGTGCTAGACATGACTAGAAGACTGGCTAGTGCCTAGGAAAGGGTGAATATGTCGGTAAGCGGTCGGAGCAGGGAGTGGCAAAGCGGTGTTGTGGGGAAAGAGGCAAAAAACAAAGATGCGAGGTGTCAGGCGGACTAGGACCAATTTGATACGGCCGATTTCAAACGACCAATCAATGCACACACGACAGTTGTCTTCAGGGGACTTTTTGACAGCATGCCTCGGCAAGCTAAGGAAAAGGAGGCTATAAAAGGAGGGCAATCGAGTATACAAGACCGTGACGCAGGAGACTTTTATAAATTGGTCTCGGTTGGTAGCGTGCGCTAGCAACCATACGACACCATACCGCTTTGGCACACTTGGCCACCCCACGCGCACAGACAGCACTGCGTATTCTCTCATCCTTTCCGCCATATCGTGCCTGCGCTATACCGCTGCTTTTGTAGACAGCAGATTGTACCGCTACACGTAGTCGCCGCCACCACTGCAGCCACGCGCAAAGATAACGATGCAAATACCAGCCCTGTCTTCGTCTATGTGGGTCCAACCACCACGGAGCAACTCTGAGCCGGCAACGCTGTACATTCAAGAAACAGTCACAATTGGAGGCAGCGACGTGGATTCGCAGACTGAGTGCAATGATGCTGACATTGAGCAAGCGCCGCTACGGTCTTCGTCGCTATCCTCGCTGCTGCCGCCAGTGTCTTCGTCAAAGCTGATGGCGGCCTCGCTACATGATGCTGCGCCCGCTTTTTCAAAGAGCGCCTTTCACAGCACCGATAATTTTCCTGCCGCTGGCATCCAATGCGCGGCCGGCTCGTCCGTACCATTACGCCAGTCTTCGTCGCAACCCACCATATTCAGAGGGGAGTCAGAGGCAGAAACCGCCTTTAAGCCATCAGTCGGCGTAGAATTCACCCATCGGGAGCAGCTGCACATTTTTCTTATGGCGCTAGAGTCGCCGCAGCTGCGCAGTAATTGTCTGGAGATTATGCGGCAAAACAGCATTGCGCATAACCACCAACTGCTTGCGAAGCTGATGAAAGCATGCGCCGACACTGCAGGACCATGTCGCTCGGTGCTTGTGCAGTTTGCCAATTGCGGTCGCGTCTGTTTCCACGAGCCATTTGGTCGGCTGGTGGACTTGATTACATGCGGTCTACGTCGTAGCTCGCAGCCACATTTACTGATCGGCCAGCTGTGCTGCCTGGCCGGTCGCCTATGCATACGACCAGACAATCGTGTGCCACGGTTTGAAGACATTGCAGATGTGGCTCAGCATCTACCTATTCTCACGCATGCCGCTTACCTCCTGCGACACGAAGCATCGGAAGCTCGAATTGACGAAGAGGCGCTGCGAGAACTGTTAAGGAATATCTTCACTCATCCGTTCCTCACCGACCTTTCTCTGATATACGCAGGCCGCTCGCAAGCGCTACAGCTGCCAAAGCTGGTGATTGCCGAAGGTCTGATCACGACAGCATTTGTGATAGCCACACAGCCCGGCCGCGAAACCTTTCTCCGCGACCTGTTGGAATATTTTAAAGGCTTACGCGGCACTCTCAATGCGGAAAACCGCATGATGCTTGACCAGCAAACCGCTGGGCTTTTGCTAGGTGCAACAGTGGCGCCACCGGATGTGGTATCAAGTGAAGATGCAAATATGGTTCGTTCCGAGCACATAGCGAGCATTTGCTACGAGCTGTTGGTCGATGATCAGTGCAGCCCTGATGTAGCCAGCGCAGTGAACCAGCTGCAACAGCATCTATATCTCCGGACCAACTGTACGTCTACATAATAATACTGTCGCGACAGATAGTGAATATTATGCGGGATGCACGCCGCCGTGTATCACATTTTGACATAGTATTTCTACGTTGGCCAGGGCCTTTATTCTCTGGCCGCTGTAGCGATGCTGTCAGCAGAGTCAAAGGGAAATATAGATATAAGCGTGCCCCATGCATGACACCATCGGTGATGCCTTATAGACCGTCGTTACTTTGGCGGGCATAGCCAGCCGTGGCCGGCCGGCGAATGCACGACAGATCACTTGCACCAATCCGATGCCATACATGCTGCAGTACTGCCATTTTGACGTCCACGGGTAGATAAGCGTTAGTAACAGTCACGTTTAGGGTTTCTCTTGGCGCGGTGCGCTTACCCTCAACACACGCGTGGCGGTGCAGAACCAGTGCCCATACACACACGCCACTAAGCAGCGTGCCGAATCCAATGGCTGCCTCGACTGGCTGGCGCCAGATGGTGATGATTATCAGCGCCACGCAACTGGCAAGAAAGACCCAGACGGCAAGCAGAGGCGCACGCAGCGGTCGTTCCAACTCTGGTTCCTTGCGCCGCAACACCAGCACTGCAGCGGCACATGCACCGTAAAAGAAGAATGCAATGACGCCGCAGATGCGCACCAGCCACTCAAAGCTGCCTAGCGCAACACAGATCAGCGTAATGGCTGCTTGTAGGAGCAGAGTGGCCACCGGTGTTTTCCGCCGTGGATGTAAATGTGAGAAGATGGCCGGCAGATGCTGTCGTGTGGCAGCACGATGAACGATGCGTGCATTGGTAAAAAGCGATCCATTGACCGCACCAAGCGTGCTCATGGCAACGCATGCTGCCAGCACAAAACCGCCAATGGGTCCAAACAGCACCGCGGCAAAATCCTGTGTGCATGGGGAAAACAGTCAGTGTCATCAATGCAGGCAAGCTATTGCTGCTGCCTGGGTGCTTACCATTGCCACAGTGTCGGTAGAGACAATGATATGTTTGGGCAGGGCAACGCAGTAGGCAAGATTGGCCAGCAAATAGCAGACGACAACCAACGGCAGACCCAGCCCGATAGAAAGGGGTAGATCGCGTGCTGGGTTGCGCAGCTCGCCGACTACATAGTTTAGATTGTTCCTGTGCCGATACAATGGACGACCAAGAAGAAAGTGTGTGTATGTGGGGCCCGCTATCAGTTAGCGCTGTCTTTGCTTACAGCAATCGAGCTTTCACTTGATACGCAGCAGCAGCAGCAGCGGCACTTACCAGCCATCGTAGGCAAAGAGTCCAGTGTAAAATGCAATGGCCCAGTCGGCCGGATCGGCCGACGTGCCTGACCAGACATCCTGAAAGTTGCCCGATCGGTGAACCACCTCATCCTGGAAGATAAGGGCGCACACGCCTGTCACGCCAATACCGGCTACCACCAGCAGCTTCAGCACCATGAGAAACGACTGAGCGCTGGCACCGACTTTGGTGCTCCAGCAATGCACGGCCGTCACCAGCAGGAGCACCACCACCGACACCAGCTTTTCCACCCAGTCGGCCGGTGTATGGCCGAGAATAGCGCGGCAAAAGTAGTCTGCAAACACTACCAGTGGAATGGCATTGCCAGCAGGCTTTTGCATCGCCGCGAATGTGAGCTGACGTACGCTCAAAGTGCATGCGCACCTCCGCCTGCAGCAGCGCTCACCTTCATCACCAGCAGCGCCGTCCACTCATAAAGAAAACCAAACAGCTCTCCAAAGGCGCGCTCCAGATAGATGGCTTCTCCGCCCGATGTAGGCAGCGCGCAGCCAAGTTCCGCATAGCAGGCTGCGCCCAGCGCCGCCACCAGCCCGCACAGCACCCAAACGATGGCGGCACCGGCCACCGATCCAGCCCGCTGGAGAATCAGGCCCGGAGCGGCAAAGATACCGCTGCCGATGATGACGCCTACCACCAAGCCAAGGCCGTGGAACAGATTAAGGGTCACTGGAAACTTGGTTAATGCTTTTGGACGAAACGACGTTGGCTCCAGCTGAATGCGGTAGGGCGATTCAAAGTCCAAACTAAAGGAGGAGCGTGCCGACGACGGAAGGCTAGCGTGCGCCGCGTCCAACGAGGCAGCATGCTTGGCCTGGTCTGCCACGACACGCTCGCTACCGTGACCGTCATTTGGTAGTAGCGTGTCGAGCTCCACCGAGGTGTCGCGTCCGTGGTCCGTGTCGGTCATCCGCTCGATGGTAGCACGGTAAGCTGTTGCGTGGTGCAGCGCACCGCTACGGCCAACTCAAAAACGCAGTCGTCTTGGCAGCACGTCCAGGTGCTGCTGCAATCAGGTCTTGCGTCGCTGCTGTGGATGAGAAGCGGGGTCGCGTAGATGGCGCGTACGGTGGGAAACAGACGCAATTACGACACGCCAGCGTAGCAGGCTGGGCGTGGGCCGAGTCTAGCAATAACAGACACCACTGCAATGTAGTGCGTAGTAGAAGAAGAGGGTAGAGAAGTCGGCGCAGGCGTTGGCAAGGCGGCCTGCAGTCCAAGCAGTCGTCGCGGCAGGAGAGAAAGGGGAGGCAACAAGGATACAAGGCTAAATGCGGATCTACAACCACAGCAAGGCCCGATGGGCCGATTTATTGGCTGGCAATGGATATGCGCACCTACAAATGCCATGAAATGCCGAGCGATGTGGCGATAAAGGCAAACTTGTCCACCCACTCTTCGATCTGCTTCGCGGTTGGCTTGCCTGCGCCGTGACCGGCCTTGGTCTCCACGCGAATCATGAGCGGGTTCTTGTTGTCGGGCAGTGTGTGCTGCAGCTCCGCGATCAGCTTGTACGAATGCAGCGGCACCACGCGGTCGTCGTGATCGCTGGTGGTGAGCAGCACCGACGGATAGGTGACATCGGCACGGACATTGTGCAGCGGTGAGTACGCGCGAATGTACTCAAAGTCCTTCTTCACATCCGGATCGCCATAGTCGGACTTCCAAGCGTGGCCGATGGTGAACTTGTGGAAGCGCAGCATGTCCATGACACCGACTGCAGCCAGTCCGCAGCCAAACAGCTCTGGTGCCTGGTTGACGCACGCGCCAACAAGCAGACCGCCGTTGGAGCCACCGTGGATGGCGAGACGGTTCGGCTGTGTGTAGTGGTGATCGGCCAGGTATTTGGCCGCGCTCTGAAAGTCGTCAAAGACATTCTGCTTTTTGTGCAGCATACCATCCTTGTGCCAGGCCTCGCCATATTCGCCACCACCGCGTAGATTCGCGATGGCCACGACACCGTCAAAGTACTTGGCAAAGGCTACCCACGCGGGACTGAACGACGGCTGCAGCGGGATGTTGAAGCCACCGTAGCCGTACAGAATGGCCGGTCGGCTGCCATCCAGCGGAATGCCCTTGCGGGCGGTGATAAACATGGGAAACTCGACGCCGTCCTTGCTGCGTACAAACACCTGCTTGGTCTCAAAGGCATCGCCGTCAAAGCCGGCCACCTCGGTGGTAAGGAAGGTGCTGATAGCGTCGGCATCGGCATCGTACCGATAGATCACGCCCGGGTTCAGATACGAGGCAAACTTGAAGAACAGCTCACGGTCGCGCTGGCGACCGCTAAGACCGGCCAGCGAGCCAATGGGCAGCGGCAGATTGCGCACCTTTTCGCCAGTCTGCAGCTGGTGCAGATCCAGCACGCTCTTGACATCGCGCAGGTAGTGCACGAAAAGTTTGTCGCCCGCCACCACGCCGACCGTGTCCAGCACATCCTTATCGTGCTGCGGAATCAGATCGACAAAGCCGCGCTCTGGCCGGTCCAGGTCGTAGGTGACAACCTTGTAGCGCGGCGCATCAGCGTTGGTCTTGAAGTAGAACAGACTGCCGTCGTTGGTGATGTAGTCGTAGGCTGCGTCAAAGTTGTCCACGACAAAGCGGAACTCGAGCTGCTTCGGCACCCGACCGCCATCCTCCAGCGGCGCCACCCACACTCGGTTCACTGGGTCGCAGTCACGAGTGGTGGTGACCACCAGCCAGCGGCCATCGTCGGTGACTTCAGCGCCAAACATGTAGTGCGGATGGTCTGGATCGCGCACAATCAGCTGGTCCTCGGACTGCGGCGTGCCAAGGCGGTGGTAGTAGAGCATGGCGTTGAGATTGCTGCCCGTCTCCGTGCCAGCCTTGTCCTTTTCCACGCTCGGCTCGGGAAAGCGGCCGTAGAAGAAGCCCTGATCGTCGTGCGACCAGGTAATGCCGGTGAACTTGGCCCACTGGATCTCGTCCACCAGGTCCGCGCCTGCCTTCCCGTGCACGCCATCCGCGGCGACACGCACATGCAGTGTCATCCAGTCACTGCCGCTGCGGCTAATACCGTAGCCAAACAGGTGGCCCGAGTCGGAAAAGGAGTACGTGTTGAGGGCAGCGGTGCCGTCCTTCTCCAGCACGTTGGGATCAAAAAACATGGTCTTTTCCGCGTCCAGCGATTTGAGCTGGTAGAGGACACTCTGCGCCTGCAGACCACTGTTGTGGAAGTAGTAGTAGCTGCTGCCGCGCTTGAACGGGCAGCTGGAGCGAGCATAGTCGTAGAGCTTGGTAAGCCTACATTGATGACGCCGAGTTAGCAGGCTGTAGACAAGGTCGGGCGCAGTTTCGCCACACACTTTTCCTTGAGGTCGCCGCGCTGGCTGCACTTGCCGATATAGTCAAAGGTGATGGCGTTCTGCGCTTCGACAAACGCCTAGCAGCGCCACCAGGTGAGTTTGGCGACATGCCACGGCGACTCGGCGCAGTGGCTGCCACCAACCTTGGTTTCCTCGCTATCTGGATCCTCCAGCCAGCGGTACGGATCGGCGATCGTGTGACCGTGGAGCGTCTCGACCGTATCGTCACGGCGGATGGTCGGATAAGTCCAGGTATGCTTGGTCATGGCGAAAGCAGCGTAGGTGAGAGCTGACGCAGCAAAGCGCGTGGCAGACGGCCGGACGTGTGTCAGCACCGAGCGCACCGGCAGGAGACGGGTAGATGAATACAGGCGCGTGCTGTACACCGGTTGGCGACGAAGACAAGGACGAGCTATTTCGCAAATGAGAGAACGTTGTGAGCTGATGGTGCTTACGTCGATCGGTGCGCTGCACGGCAGTGGCTTTAAACTACGACGCTGTGCTTGTCCGCTACACAAGCTACCCACGTGCACAATATAACCAGTTCCAACGGGTGCTCAGAGACGAGCGCAAGCGTAACGTCATGGGCGTCGAATGAGTGCTCACCCGGTACTACCAAGAACAGGCGAACGAGAGAGGGAGAGAGAGAGAGAGAGAGAGAGAGAAAGGCGTAAGCAGTAGAAGGGTGACGCGTTCGCCATGACGCGTCGCCACGACCGACCGCCTCGCTTTTCTTTCTCAACGATGCTGCCTGCGGAACTTGACGATCAACCAGCGTCCGCTTCGGACCAGAGCAAGGACCTCTGCCGATCCTCGGACCCGCGCCACCCGTCTAACCTGATTCCAGAGCTATGTCGGCTCTTTTATCAGCTAGGCTGGGTGACAGGCACTGGGTAGGGGGTTGCGTCGACCTTCGTTTCACTGAAAGCGTACTGACGTGAAGACTGCTTTGGTGACGGCTCACTGGTCAGAGGCGGCATTAGCATTCGGCTTGGGTAAGCAGGACGGTACAGGCTATCGTGTCCAAAGGCTAATGGTCGCTCGCTGATCGCCTGATCCTAGTAACCTCGTGTATATTGCGCCATCAGGTAAGCAGTCATCGTGCATCATCCATGCGCACGCGCCATCCTCCGCACTGGCTAACCGCCATGCATTCATCCAGGCGTGCAAAAGGAACGCATACAGCCTGACGACCTGTTTGTTCTCTCGCTGAATCCGTATCCGGCACCGCCGCTGCGCGTGCCCACCCAGCCGCTCAAGCCATCGGCCTGTACGCCGCTGTTCTACAACGCGTATCAGATGCGCGACGCCGGTGCTTGCATCCATACGCACTCGCAGCACGCTGTGATGGCAACGCTGCTTACGCCCGGCAATGAGTTTGTCATCACGCACCAGGAGATGATCAAGGGTATCCGCAAGGTGACTGAGCAGCGCGCGCTGCGCTTTGACGAGCGTTTGGTCGTGCCGATTGTCGAAAACACCTGCTTCGAGGAAGACCTGCAGGAACGAATGGCCGAGGTAATGTCGCGCGTTCTGTGCACGCTGTCCACGCTACACATACTTACCTCTTTTGTAGGCCATGAAGCGCTACCCCGACACTTGCGCCGTGCTTGTGCGCCGTCACGGCGTCTACGTCTGGGGCGGTAAGACGCATACATGCATCTTACATGCCCGCATCGTACTGACCCTGGGGCCTGCATCGCAGAAACCTGGGAAAAGGCGAAATGCATGTGCGAGTGCTATGACTACCTCTTTGAAATCGCCACGCGCATGCGCGCCGTAGGTCTGGACCCGGCTGAGCCGCCTGCCATTACCGATGCCTAGGCGCCAGAAGCGGACGAGCAAACAAACGCGTCTATGCGTGCGTGTGTGCGTGTGCATGCGTGTGTGTATGTATGCTAGCTCAGGGCGGAGTCGGATGCTTAGTACACAGGTACATGCTCACCCACAGACATATTAAAGATGTCCGACACTTACTAGCTGTGACCGTGCCTTGTACCTCTGCTTGGTTTTTACTTTTCCCTTTGGCCTTCCATTCCATTTTCACCAGCGTGTGTGCCCGTCCGTCCATCGCTCCTTGTTCCTACCTCGGCGCCTTTCCTCGCATGCCGCGCTACGCTACTCGGCAGCGCACGTCGAAGCGCACCGACCCATTGCACACGGGCAGTCGTCGCGGTGCGGCCACGCCCACACGCACTCCCAACACTACGCCGGTGCATGAGCGTCTCGGCGCAGACTGGCTGGGCCTCTTTGGCGGACTCAGTGACGGCACCGACAAGGCGGCCGGTAAGCGTCGAACGGCGCAAGGTCGACGGGAGAAAGATCGCGAACTGCTGGACGCCCTCGATCGCCGGCTTGCCGAAGTAAAACGTGCTGTGGTGACCGAGCGACAAACGTTTTCTGAAAAGGTACTTGATGGCGACTTGTAGTAGCGTCAAACGGGCTGCTTACGCATACACACATGCATGCGCTTTCGCACGCTCCCGCGCTGGTTTGATCGGCGGACACGCTCTCGTACGACAAAGGCGACTGCGGAGAAGCGCGAGTCTGAGGAGCGGAGACGCGCAGAACGCGACGCAGCCGAGCAGCTGGAGCGCGACGTTGCGGCAGCTGCAGAACAGCTGGCTCAAATGCTGCCCTAGCCTCGATTCTTTTGCTTACTTGCTTGCACCGCCGTCGCAGCAAGGATAAAAGGCCTTGTATGGCCAGACAATCGCTGCTGCCCGCGACAAGTGCCTGCCCACATGAACATTCAGATGTAGCGATAAAGTATGCCTTTTTTTCTTTCCACCGTGGTCTGCGGGGCTGCAGGGCGCCTTTACGACGCTGTGCATTTTACAAGAACGTGCGCTGCACTGGGCTTGATGTTAGTGTAATAGTCGGGCACCGTCTCCCTGATGGTAAAGCCGCGTTTTTGGTAAAACGACAGTGCTTCGTCATTGCCGTCCTGCACATGCAGATAGATCTCGGCGATACTGGCGTCTTTGCTGCACTGATCCAGCGCATAGTCCAGCAGCTTGGTGCCTGTCAGGAAGATAAGTCACGTGTACGCTAGGCCATACTGCGCTTGACGCGACACACCTAATCCGTAGCCACGATACGGTGCCAGCACACCCAGCGTCATTAGATAGACGCGCTGCTTGCGACCTTCGTTGGGTATCGGCTCTCGACGGCAGCACACCGCTGCCACGCAGACCTGGTTGAAGTAGCCTGCCCCGAGCGTGTCAAAGTCAGCACAGTCCGGCAGAATCCGCTCAGTGCGCGCCATTACCTAGCTGGCACAGCGGATTGTTGTTGGCTGCTTCGGTGTAGAACGACTCTGGGTAGTGCACTGGGAACAGGGCACTGTTTAGACAACGCAGCTGGCCAACATTGTTGGGCGTAATGACGTCCAGGTCTAGTCGGGGCGCACGGCCAGCAGCTGCAGTAGTGGCAACAGTGTCGGCGGACATGATGGAGCAGGCAGCCAAAGCAGAGCGGAGACCCAGGCGTTGAACGGCACCAGAGCGTCGCAGTGAAAACGGTATAGACCGCGCAAGGAGGAGGAATCGGAAGCGAGAAGAAGGCTGGCCGCGTGTTTTTTCTTTGTCGCCATGAGCCAACGACCACCCGCCGACCATCCATTCCTCACGCGCGCCGAGTTTCAAACGGCTGCCCGCTGCTTTGCAGAGCAGGCAGCGGCGCTCGGAGAGGCTTGGCGCTACGTTGAGGAGACGGTAGGTAGGCCGGCCCGTGTTGAGGACCGTAGTTTGGCGCTTACAGTGCTGTCAGACAACCTACACGGAGCGCTGCTATCTGACCAAGCAGCAGCGAGTCCACCTTCAGCCTGCCGCTCATGATGCTAGTCAGACGGTAGCCGATAGCGGACTGTCAGTGTCTGGTCTGGCAACAGATGTGGAAGAGTTGGAGGAAGAAGTGGAGGTAGAGCCAGACGCAGCAGCTATTCCTGCTGGTTCGACGGCAAGTGACGGTGGTTGGTGGGGCTACTACCGCTTACGATGCTAATACCGACTACCACTCGCGCTAGACCGACTGGGTAACCTGCGAATACCAAGTCGTCTATTCGCCCAGCTACCGCGTGCCGGTGCTTTACTTTGGCGGTTGGCGGCCAGGTGTGTGTCTAGCATGGCGAGAACAGCATTGTATCCATCGCATGCTGACTTGTGGCAATGTTCAGATGGCTCAGGACTGCAAGCAGATGACATAGCACGCTTAGCGCCTCAGCATCTACGTGCTGTTCTTGCACACGTCGGACATGGTGTGCTGGCACCGGGCGAGCATCCACTCCTGAACACACCCAGCTATCATGTTCATCCGTGTCGGACGGCAGAGCTACTGCAGCAGATGGCAGCTGATTTGCCACTGTCGCTGGCCAGCTATCTTGCATGCTGGCTTAGCCTCATGGGCCCCGCTGTGGGGTTGCATCCGACCAGTGCATATGCGCGGATACCATTTGCGTAGTGCTGCGCTTTCACTCCCCACTCCATGCCAAATACACCGTTTCCCTTGTTGTGCATCCAGTAGACGGCCAACTTCTCCCTTGCAGCCGCACTTTGGGTAGGCACTGCCAGACTGTTCATTGAGGCGTCATCTCGCCTTGTCCCGGCTGGAAACACGGCGTACACGCAGGCTGCTGTTCATTCCTCCACTAGAAACCCCGACACCAGCCCAGCTACGCGTTGTCCGCCTGTTCGCCGCTATTGACTCCCAGTCACAGTCCTCGTCCTGCGCCTGTCGCTTCATCTGGCCCGACAGCCTGCGTAGTGCGCTTTTGGCCAGCACCAGCACTTACCTGTGCGCTTCTAGCACGCACTGCGATTCAATAGACATATCGGTCGGCCATGCGTCCAGAGTCGACGGCAACCTACAGCTCGGGAGAGCGTCTGGTAGAGCGCGCACAGCCAATGGCTACGGAAGCAGGTGCGTAGCAGGACAGAGGGTATACAGTGTGCTCTGAAGACTCGGCGGTTATTAACTTGGATGCATGCGCCTTCTAGCAGCCACAAGCCACTGCGTGCTCTGCGGAAAGGACGCTAGCTTCATGTGCGCGCAATGTGGTCCTTCAATCAAGTACTGTTCCGAAGAATGCCAGGTTCAGGATTGGCCTGCGCATCAGCAAATATGCGGCTTCAGTAATGATGCGGATACAAGCACACTGTCGTTGGCGCGCCATGTGGGAGATACAACAAATGATACCGTAGAGACGTCTCACTCGCGGCCCGTGAGTCGTTACGGAGCTGCACAGGTGATCAACCGGCGACAGAGTATGCGGCCGCCGGCACGCACACATTCCACTACTTTGCAGCAGGTTCAACAGCAAGATGGAGACGGCGGCGGCGACGACGACATGACCGAGGAGGAAAAGGCGGATGAACTGCGTTTCTACGTGACGCAAATCTATTTGATTGTCAAGCCAGTGCTGGGCTGCATTCTGCTCTCCATCTTTTGGGTCAAGATTTCGATGAGCAGTCTGAACTTTCGGTAGGTAAACACAGAGCAGGTGTGTTTTGCTGGCGGCTAACAGGCGGTATACATACAGGCCAGCGCCATCGGCAACACAGGTCTACCAGTTCACAGACACCTCGACCACATCGGAAAAGTTCTTTGGTTCGCTGGCCAATGCAGGCATCATCGTTGGCCAGATTATCGTCATGACCATCATCATTATGGTGCTCTTCAAGTACGGCTGCTTCAAAATCCTGTTTGGCTTTTTCATGGTGGTGGTGGTGTTGCTGCTTGGTTTTATGGGCTACCTTTTGCTGGGCGGTATCCTGCAAGTGCTCTCCATCCCCATGGACTACATCACGCTGGTGTTTGGGCTGTGGAATTTTGCCCTGGTTGGCCTGATTTCCGTCTTTTGGTCCAAGGGTCCGATGAAGATGCAGCAGGCGTACCTGACCATCATGTCATCGCTTATGGTAGGCAGGCACGCGTAGAAATGATGGCGGCACTGCGCTGACCATCGGTGTGACGGCTTTGGCTTGTCAGGCGTACTCGCTCACTGGTCTTGCAGAGTGGACGACCTGGCTGTTGCTAGGTCTGCTGTCCATCTGGGGCAAGTGTTGGCGTGCGAATGCGGCAGCGGCCGATCAATGCTTACACAATATGCTGGTGCTGGCTGTAGATCTTATTGCCGTACTTTGCCCGTTCGGTCCGCTAAAAATGCTTATCGACAGCACCAAGACCCAGTCAAAGAATGTGCCCGCGCTTCTTTATGCAGGTATGCAGGCGCATTGACAGACCAGGGCGCTTGACGTTTGTCCAACAAGGATGCTGATTTACGTGTTGATGATGTAGTGAACGCCGTCTGGCTTATGGCTTTTGATGAGCGTGACTATGGCGGTGCTGCTGCCCAGGAGAATACGCAGCAAAGCGCGCCATCGGCCTATCACACTAGTGCTGAACATATTGCGTTGGAAACGCGGTCAGAAATGCGCTCGACAGGCGACCATCCGCCACCAATGCCGCGCTCTACTTCAGCGCGTGTTGCTGATAGCAGTACGGCGGCGGCAAATGCACAGCGCTCCGCGGCCCCTGGCAATGATAGCGCGGACATGGATCAAGAGGAGGAGGGTGAGCAGCATTTGCCACAGTGCCACAGTGACCGCCGAATGCTAATACGCAACGCTATCCACGGCAGAGGAAGCAGGGCTGAAGCTTGGTTTGGGTGACTTTGTATTCTACAGCGTACTGATTGCGCGTGCTGGTAAGATGCTATTCTGGCCGTCTGCTAGCGTGCAGATGCTGATCTGTCGTACCGTGCATGCCCGCTGCTGCGCGTAGCCATGTCCGACTGGGTCACAACCGTAGCATGCACCATAGCAGTAATGATGGTAGGTCTGTCCTGTATCCACTGTGTTCTGCTCGCCCTAAATGATTGTGGCACCTGTAGGGCCTCAATGCCACCATCTTTCTGCTGGCCATCAAGCGCAAAGCGCTGCCTGCGCTTCCAATCAGCATTGCATTTGGCATCCTATTCTATTTTGTCGGAAGCATCATGCTGGTACCCTGTCTGGAGGCGTTGTCACTTGCCCAGATTGCGCTTTGATGGCAACCGCACTGCCTGAATTGCAGCTACCAATCATACAGCGCATGCAGCGATCAATCGGCAGCGCCATTACGCCTGGAATTGCTGCTCGACACACGCCGCCTACGATACACGTGTTTAGCGTGTTGTCGCGCTTTCGTTGCACGTCCACTAGTTTCTGACGTACACGTGCATGTAGATTGCAACTAATATACTTTCCTCGATATGCGTACGTATTTTATAAGCAACACTGGGAATCCGTTAAACAGCAAGCGCCAATATGCTGTCGCTTTACTAGAAGCCATTGCGCACGTTCTCATACTCGCTAGTTGGGAAGAACAGATGGTTTTCCGTCTGTTCCAACGCTGCCGGGCCACCAAGGCCGTTGCATGCCGCTGTCACAAGCGAGCGCGACGAGTCGCAGTGGTCGGCGCTTAGCTCCCAGAACATGAGACCGCGCAGGCCACGTTCACGGCACCAGTGCGCCTTGCGCTGAATCACATCGGTCGTGTCGTACGTGATGAGCTCGCGTGTGGCCGGATCGTACGTGTAGCTGGCCACCTGATGGGTGTCTGTGTGTATCTGGCCGCCAGGCAATGGCAGCTGCTTGTAGTCGTACACGCCCTCCTCCCAGCTGCCTTTGCCGATGCCATGATACGAATGGCCGATGCCTTGCGTGTTCTGGAAGCAGCGGCCGTAGAGCGGGCACCCTACCACCATCTTGTGTGCCGGCACATCCTGCGATAAATAATAGTCCACTGCCTTGCATACTGACAGCTCGCCTCCAAACAGATTGGCCTGGTGGTTTGCGTGATTAGACCAAGATCTACGCACATGTCGTTAGCCGTCGCCTGGACTGGCGTGTGAGCCACCTATTTATGGAATACTTACCCGGCAAAGTCATACGCCATCAGGTAAAGCCAGTCAACAAGCGGTGCCATTTCGCGCAGACACAGTCGGCGGTAGTTGTCCTCTCCGCACGGCATAGCGCAGGTGAGCAAATACGGCTGCGGATCTCCCTTTTCGCCCTGATAGTGCGAGAGCGCGCCTCGCAGCTCCTGGAGCAGCGTCACGTAGTTGCGTGCATCGCAGTCCGTCTTTGGATACTCCTGCAGCGTTCGGACTCGTGGTCAGCACTGTTTGGTCGTAGCGACGGCGACCGACAAGCGCAAACATACCCAATCGATATCCAGGCCATCCAAGCCCAAATTGTCTAGCAGCTTCATTGCGCTTTGCACAAATACGGCGCGCTTTGCAGGGTCGGCAGCGACGGCGGAAAAGTTGGTAGAGTAGGTCCAGCCGCCAATAGACAAGGACACCTTGAGTGTGCGCTGCTGACGCTTCAGCAACGCCAGCCGCTTAAAGTTGCCGTACAGGTTCTTGCCTGTTTCATTCCAGCTATCGTCCTCGTAGTGCTTGTCAGTGTCGGCCCACGCGTCTGTAAGAAACACCTCGCCATTTTCGCGCACATTGCCAAACGCATACAGAATGTGGTTCAGCTGGTCGCCGGGAACGTTCTGGACGTGGTAATTGCGATCGTACACGCCCCAAGAGACGAAATAGCCGGAGAGAACAAAGCCAGACATGGCAGCTGGGTGGTGGCTTGGACGTATGCGACTGTTTGTGGAGTGTGAGTGAAGATGGCGCTTAGGACCACGGAGCAGAGCACGCAGAGCAGAGAAGCAGCTAGACATGAGGTAGACAATGATTACTGTGCCCTGTTGGCCAGCGCGCACACACATTTGGGCAGTGACGTTTTGGTGCTCAGGGTGCACAGTCATGCGGAAGAACTGCATCGATCATGACTACAGCGGATTAGACGCACGAGAGTCTGGCTGTTTCGACGCCTTGGAGCAGGACGGCGGCGGATAAACCGACGGACATACGATGCTTGGATGGGCGCCACCGCAGCCAAGGCACTGGTGCCGACGCTGGTCGGGACAGCATCTTTCTACGGGCGCGCACATGCCCAGATTGTAGCGCTCACACACATCCTCCTTTCCGGGTCTACGTCGTCCGGGCCGTTCCATGTTCAGCCGATGCTGCAAAAACACCAGCGACATACGTGTGCCCCAGCGGAATCCTTCGGTAGCCTGGGCACACCGATAAGCCATATCGTAGCGTAGTAGTGCTGGCCAGTCATAGCTGTCTGGAAACGCGTAAATGTGCTCTGTGTAACGAAGATAGCCCTCGGCAATGGTTGGGTCATCGCGCATCAGCAGAGCTAGAATGCGCAAGTTTGCAAGACTCCATTCACGCAGCGTCGGTAGCGGACATACATTGTCGCTTTGGCTCGTTGGTAGACTTGTGCCGTCGGGATCGCTTGCCCGCGAGTGGATAAAGTCGACGATACGATGATACTTTGATCGCTCAGTACGCGTGAAATGAATAGCACTGGTATTGCTATTGGGACCTGGAGAGGCAGCCGCCGTCTCGTGGGACCCTTGGGTGCTTTTTTGTTGTGCCGCTGCCAGTGTGTAAGCATGTCTGGATGCCGCAGATTTCTCTCGCTTATCGCACTTTGAATACGCCGTAGCGCCAGCTGTGTCAGCACGAATGTCACTCTGCTTCGCTGAACTGGATGGGCGGAGAATAGCGTGGGGATCGGCAGTGGCACCATCTACGTTACTTTGATGTACGGGTGGCTTTGATGTTATGCCTATCTTGCTCTGGCGCTCCGCTTTTTGGCTCGTCTTGTGTGGTTCTGAACCCAATTTGGACGTATTGATTGAGTCGTCTATTTTCTGCGCCGAGTGAGGTGCGCTTGTAGCGTCTACGGTTGGGTGCGCCCTATAGTGGTTAGCAGTCAAGCTGGTTTCGCCGCTGTATGGCTGGACATTGATGATTGTATAAGGTAGATCTGCGGAGAAATCGCAGCCATCTTGTGGCGATGTAGTGGGTGCCGACCATCGCCATGGTTCGAGAATGTGCGGCATGGAACTTGCAAATTCGTCCGACTGGATAGACGCACGGCGACTGGAGCGTGGTCGATGTGGCGGCGTAGTCATTGCGGATGTTATTGCGGCTGCAGGTGGTATGGACGGTGGAAAAGGGACACGCACGAGCTTGCCCTAATAGCGTCCGACTGTTGCCGCGCTATGATATGCAAATAATACCGTGCTGCCTGGAAACCAGCCGTTGCCATCGCATACTGCTCTGCCACAACAAGCTTTAGCACTTGAATGGCAGTGTTCCCGGTGATATACGCACACCAAAGTGCGTACACATGAGATAATTGGAGACGCGACATGCTTCTGAGCAATGTTTACTACACAAGTGTGCGCTGATATCGTGCTTATGCTTTGACAAGCTTCTTGCGCTGTCGCAAGAAGCCTTTGATGTGAAACTTTTCCGGCTGCCACTCGCCGTTGAATATGCAGAGCACCTTCATCATGTCGTGGTAGACAAGATTGGGCAATAGCTTTGGCGTAACAAGAAAATATCTACCGATCCAAGTGATTAGACAGCGGATAGACGAAATTGCGCACGCGTGCATACATACTGTGGAGTATCGGGCCTGCAGGAAACCTCGACAAGGCGCTGGTGTACCATACGCTCATTGCGAGGGTCCATACCCTGATTGATTTCGTCTACAACGCGGAAAGGCGATTTTGCACGCTGCTGTAGTGCCATCAGGTAGAGGATGGTGGACACCGAGCGTTCCTGTGGCGCAGTAGCATGCATTAGATAAAGTACTTTTAGACTTGCGCACGCGCGCGCATACGCCACTGGCGAGCTGTACGTACACCACCGGATTGGCGCTGGCCATTCAGTGCCTGCATCTCCTCATTGTCACTATCAAAATAATTACACCAAAGGCGCGGGAAACGCATCGAGTCAGTACACCGTGTCTGTCTGTCTGTCTGTCCATGCAGACTAGGAAGCGCACCGGAACTTGACCATAATCTCAATGCCCCACTGATCGTAGTCATCGTGTCGGTGAAGGCGCACCTCACCCGAACACTTGATGGCTGTCAAGCAGCAATCAAAATGTCAGTATACCGACAATGCTGCTAAACGAGCACCGCTCATCACCTTTAAAGGCAGCGGAAAATGAAGCGCTGACTTCGTTTACCAGTGCACAGATCTTTGGCTCCCATTCCGACTAGTGCAGGCGAATGTTAGCGCATCGCCTTGCCAAGCGCAGTGATACAACATACCCGAGCTTGGCTCATTCCGTCGCGTAGCTGCTGCAGGCGGTCCTCCTTTTCTTTTAGCTTGCTGTACAGTTGCTCTATCTGCGTACGGCATCATACCAATGAGTAGACACGTCGGGCATGGCCCCGACGCCGGCCTATCATACCGTTTCTTTGCGCTCCTCATACTCCTTGATGATGCGTGGATTGGCTGCGTGTGTCAAGTCTGCCTGGGCGGTCTTGCTAACCAAGTCATCTTCAATCTCGGCCAGCGTTTTCGTATTGAAAATCTAACGCAGCTCGGGTATCAGATACTGGCGTGGTGTGCACAGGCTAGCAAATGTGTCGCACCTGCTTGGCTATCTCTCGCGTCTCATCGTCTAGATCGGCCGTCGCCTTTGTCAGCTCATCCAGACGACGTTTTGCCTCGGCCTTTTTCTCATTATAGCGATTGTTAGCTAATTAGGATGTAAGCAAGATCCATCAGCGTCAAGTGCATAGTGTGTACGCGCTAATGCAGTCTTTGCGCTGAGCACCTTCATGGTAAGCCTTTTCCGTGGCACGCAGTGCTTCTTCGTGAGCGTTTGCCGCGTTTTGTAATTCCCGGAGTTTGGCAAATGCACCCAAATGCTTCAGCGTAGCCGTAGTTCTCCGCTCCAGGATCGACCGCTGGTGTTTGGCCAGATCCTAAGGGATTGGGTGAGTCGTACGCATGTAGGTTGCGCCGTTGGCTTAGCGAATGCTTACTTTAAGCTTGATCACCGCTTGGCTGCGCTGCAGTCCGCATGCATTTAGCTTCTCCTGCAACTCTGCCCGCTCCTTGTCGGCACAGTCGGGTTCATCTAGCATCCGCTTCAGCTCGCTTTGGCGGGACTCTGAGCGCGTGCTAGTATAAGCGAAAGTCGGCGCATGCCAATATTTGGGCGGCTACGGTGCTTCGATGTTACATACCCAAATGTGTACAAGCACGGTCATATGCGTTCCGTTCTGCTTGGATGTACCGTTTCTTTCCAATCAAGCTATCCTGCAGGACACTTGCATGTCAAACCGAGTCATCCGCAATAGCACTGACGGTAACTCACCTTTGTCTGCTGCAGCGTTTCTAGCTTCGAGTTTGCCTCCTGCTCTTTCACCTTGATCTCGCGTACCCGCATGGCATTCGCTTCCAGCAGACTGCGGCACCTGTCTGCTTCCTGAATCAGACGATTCTTTTCCTCCACATTGACTAGTTGCAGTAGATGTCCATGCATCAGCTACAAGCACATGGCTGGTCTCAAGTTGGGTGCTCTAGATACGTACCAGACGTTGCCAGTAGACGTGCCTCACGCACAATGCCAGCCTGCACGGACGCCTCTCGCTTGCCGTATGCTGAGAATCGGATCGTGTTTTGCACGCCGTTTGCAATGTAGGCACCGATTTTACGACTGGCAATTACTGCGTCCTCGTCCACCTTTCCATGCGCGAAGGGCTACAGCAATGGTGATGTAGTCCAGTGAGTCATTGGACCGGCGTTTTGTATGCAGATGAACGCCAGCGCTGGATTCAGCCTACCACTTGGTGCAGCTTGTTCTGCTCGCACAAGGCAACAAGCACTGCATCTGGTGCCTCTACAGTCTCAATCAAAAACGCTTCCAGACCCCACTCTGCAAGCTGCCAATGTTTGCAGCCAAAAACATTAATACATTACGCGAGATGCGCCTTTACCTCGCAGCTACATGCTCATGCGTACCTCCTCTTTAGACACTGGCGACTGAAAGTTGTCTAGTGATTTGCTGAAACAGACTACGCTGACACGCAGCCGCTGTTTGTCGATCAGCTCACGCGCAAACAGATTGTAGTCGCTCTTGTTGGTGCACACGAATGTCTGGGGCAATGCGCATTAGACGATGGCACTGTGTATAGTATCGTTGAGCTCGCAGTCGGACGCACCATCATGTTGCGTCCAATGGCTAGTTCCACGGCATTGGCATACTTGCGGTCCTTCACATTGACCTGGCAAGCATATACCGCTATCAATGTCTCCACTCTACCGTGGCCATCGGCAGCCCACTAACCTCAAGACAAATCGGCCCGTAGACTGCACCCGAAAACATGTCGCGATTTTTCTCCAGCCACATTGCTGCGCGGTACGTAGCCTGGTCCGTACGCCGCACCAACTCCAAACGCTGGCTTCTAATATTGTCGAGCTTTGATAGTCTTTCACCCGCATGTAGTTTAGCGCTGTTAGCGGTCTGCAGTGCACGCACCATCGTCTATCATCCTACCGCATCTGCACGTCAGTGAGCCGGCTCTGTATCTCCTGACCATCGTTCTGGATGCCTATCGTTTCGCTTTTGTAGGTAGACTGCTGCTCACGGAGAGCATTGGTTTCGTCTCGATTTCTTTGCTATAATTGTGCGTGAGTGGGCTTGTGCTGCATAGTGGCAAATGGCACGTATTCATGATCATACTCTGTCGACGGCCACCGTACACTTACCAGTGCCGTGTCCACATCGCTTGTATCCGCGCTTGGCGGCGATGCGGGCAGCTGCCTCTGTAGCTCCTGCACGCTGTCTTGTAGCGCTCGGATCCGGGCTTTGCGCTGCTTCTCCCTGTTGCGAATAGCATGGAAACTTTGACGATGCGCATCGCTATCTGCCACCTTTAATGCCAGCATAACCGACCGGTCAGCATGCAGAAACAGTCAGACAGTTGCCATATCACGCCTATGCATATATTACCAGCTGATCAATGGCTCTAGCCTGCCCCTCCAGTGTTCGCATGCCTTTTTTCTGTTCCTCCATGCAGTTTCTTTGCTCCCTTTCCAATTCCTGGACGTTTCGAGAAAATTCGCTACCGTATGTCGGCGAAATAGGCCCAACAAAGACTCATCAGCATGGCATAAAGTAGACCGGCCGTCGCTAGTATATACCTCTGTCGTCGGCGGAAGGGCTCCGTCTCATGCTCTAGACGTCGGTGTTCTTCAAACATTTTCTTCCGCGTGTCCTTTGCTTCTTTCAGATCGTTCTTGGTGGCACCATAGCATGCCATCAATAAGCCTATTTTCAGTTGCGCTACTTGTTTCATGATGTTTTCACGCTCCTGGAAGCGGATCACATCCCTCTCTAAAACAGCATTGCGCTTGCTCAGCTGATCAACATGAGTTGTCTCCTGATCGATGCTCTAATTATTGCGTATGTAAACATAAGCAAAGCAGTTGCGCTCGTGGCTGGAAGCAATGTAGCATGGTTTGGCACTCACCTCCGCCAGCTGTTTCTCTTCCTTTCGATCTGCAATAAGCCGCGCATGATACTCGGACAGCACTGCTTCACCGGCTGCCTTTTGAGTTTCCACCAGCAGTTCTGATGGCGACATCTACGCAAAACGGTTCATCACAACGTTGGCCCCGCGTCGATCAATCCCGACACACTTGTGCATGCGCGCACCTGTGCAAACTCGCCAACACGATCTTGCGGCAGAAATTGGCTTGCTCACACAAGCGTGTTAGCAAGTCATTGTAACTAGATGCGGCCCATATGCATACCAAAGATTGTCGACCTGAATGCGCAAGTCCTGTGCCAAGGCCAAGACATCGCGCTGCGACGCATTCTGCCCTGTTGCCGAATATTAGCCAAAGCTGGAGTGTCCTGTCGGCACAGCGCGTGCGCATACCGTCGATCTTCCAGGTGGATGCGTTTGTTGACCGTTTGATCTGTCTTTTGATCACCACATTCTGCTCGGGCGGACCGCGATAAAGCTCAACATCGATGATAGCTTTGTCGTGGCCATGCTTGACAAAGTCGGACACCTCCTTACTGCGCCCAAGTAGCTATTGTGGAAGATACAGTGCTGAGTGTCCCTGCTGTGGTCCGCATACACCGTGCGCTCACCAAGTGCTTACCGACGGGTTACCGCCCAGACCAAGAGCCATTGCACAGACAATGGTGCTCTTGCCGGTGCCGTTTGGACCAATGATCATGTTAAGGTGTGGCCCCGGAAAGAATTCGCAGCGGTCGTATGTAACAAAGTTGCGCAGCGCTATGCGGACAATGGCGCCGCGCATGAATCTACGCAGTACGGTGTCGGTTGGCGGAGCACACGTTGTTGCCCAGCCGACAATACGCACCCTTCGTCGGGCATTTGCTCATCCCTGGCGGTACGCTGTCGTTTGGATGGAGACAGATATGCGCCCCCTTCCAGCAGCAGATTGCGCGATCGGCGATGTGGGCTGTTCATTATGGGACGCGTGCGTAGTAGGCAGAAAACAACGATGCTCGGACACGCAAAAGGCGCGCTTGACACGCTAAACGCGGTCACATATGTTATTGTCTCGCGTCACCGCCGGAAGGCCAAACAATACCCCACCGACACCATAGCTACAAGTTAGGTATTCAGCGGTAGGTATATTCTAGACAGGCCTTGAACAGCGCCGCTGGCTAGCTCGTTTGATGCTTGGTGAAGCGGCCAGTGCCGCATCATTGTTGGCCAATCTAGCGTCTCGGCCGGCATCCACATCGCTGCATGCAGTAAGAGCTAGGGTCAAACCGAAATACCAGCATTCTGTCTGGCTTCTCGACCGGCAATGTAGCCTTACCCGCTGTGACAGGTGTGCCTGCATTGCTGCCTATTTTGCCGACATATTGATTGGCGCGGCACGGTGCACGCCCCAGCTGCATCGTTACCATTTGTGTACACAAGCGTGCAGGCATGATTCAAGCGTTGCGCGTCGCTAGTTGTATTGCATTACAGCCCATGCACAAGAAACGCCATTACCATCGGCTTTGATGATTGCTGCAGCGCTGAAGACTACCATATGACATTGCCATATCAACGTGCCAGCGCTAGTGCCGCCACTTGCGGTAGTCGATAGTATATCGCAGCCGTGCATCGCCGGCCAAGTTTCCCTCGCCTCGCCTCTTCTTTTGACGTATTCGCCTATGCATTGACGCAAGTGCCGCTGATTTGTGCGCACCGCTTGGTTTGCACCACCTTGCCGACAAGCACCTGCAGCGGCTCAAGTATACCCTTCGTACATGCGACGCAGAACACCCTTTAGCTCAGCATCTTGTTCCGTTCAGTCCACACCATTATGATGCGCCTGCCGGAAAAAGTACTCGACCGCATCGTCGAAGCGTCAGATGAAGCCTCGCTTGCCGTGCTTTCCTGTACATCCAAGCACTTGCACAACTACGTGTCGCGCCAACAGCAGTGGTGGCGCGCGCATTTCGAGCAGCAGTTCCCACGCTGCGATGACAGTGAGCATAGATGGCTATGTCAGTACAAGCAGACACATCAAGCCTCACAAACCGACAGTACTGCCGACGGGTCTCCGGATGCTCTAGACGACTTTGAGTTGAATTGGTACAGTGTTTACTGTGGTCGACGTACTACCGAATACCGCTGGCGTCATGGGCAGCATACAATGCATCAGCTCACTAGTGCAGCTGCCGATACCCATCCGGATGGCATTCATATCCAGAGCATTCCGTACGTTTCTTGGCCGTTCTCCCCTAGTGACGCGGTGATTGCGTCGCAATGGCTACCGACATCTCAGCAGCGGCCGATATGGCACATGGTGCAACCGTGCTGGGAAGGCGTAGAAACTGAAGACGTGGTAATTGACGGCAACTGGTTCTCCGACGAGTATCTAGCCATCCAGATCAAGGACAAGTCGGACTCGCGACGTCGCTCGCTATGCGTTTGGCGCTTTACATCACTGCATACGCCACCGCACATCGTCGTTACCGACCAGCCGATACGCTATGTGGATATTCATAAGAGCTGGCTTGTCGGGCAGTATTGGCACTCGTACGAGACAAACCAGTGTGTCACGTTTGTGTACAATCTCGACCAGGATGTGCGTTGTCCAGACACTTTGGGCAACTACACCAGCTGTTGTATTCAGCGTGCCACAACAGATGGCCTCTACATCGTTCGCGTGGACGACGACATTGTTGCATCCGGCCCACTCACAGTCTCCTATCAGCTGCAGCAAGTTCTGCCGGATCGAGAGGAGCCGTTGCAAAGCCAAGCAGCTGGAGCAACATGGTTGAATAACGGTGGCAGCATTGTGCCGCAACGAATTGATGACAGCAGATTTATACTGTGGTCTCCGTATACCACTAGACCAGATCCCGGCTCGCCTCCAAATATGGTGCTGCTAGAGGTCGCCGATCATGCAGCAGCAGTGTCGCTAAATGAAAAGTGGCTACTTCGCGTGCAGGTCGAAGAGGTGCGGCCAATCGTGTCGCGTAACCTTCTTGCTGCCAAGCATTCAGGCAGCTCGATGACACTGCATCGTTTAGCCGACGGCTCAGAAGTGCATCGCGTGCACCTGGACTCCTGGTATCTCAGCGGCCTCTATCCCACGGAGAGCCAATGGGCAAAGATGGCCAAGAACACCGTATGGCAGGTGCCAGAGAGCTGCCGACCCAATGCAGCCGACCAAGAGTCGTCTCCGACCGCCATACTCTACAGCAAGAACGGCGTTTTTACCGTGCTTGACTACGGTGAGCGCTGCGCCGCCTGAAACGATGGATATTGCCATCCAACATGACTGTATCTACCAGCTCGCCGCGCCATCGTGAGTTTCACTTGCAAGCGGTCGCAACGATACAGTCATTGCGCACCGTCGGTGAAATTGTGCACATTCACGTGGCGCCACTGGAGACATTGCGCGCTCATTAGCACTGGCTATATCAATGCGTAGTACTCATCTCTAGCGCATCCTGTTCGCTGCCAATAAATGTCTGTTATAAATACAGCAACTGAATCTTATCATTGACAGATTCGATGGGCTACTGAGTGCCACAAACTACCGCGCTGTATTGCCAGCAGCCAATGTATGGTTTAGATAAGCTCACATTACACCCAAAGCAACGCTACAACTGACTTTTGAAATGAAAATGCGAGTCAGCTACAGGTATCTTGCTCGTGAAGGTGTATTGCAATGCACTATGCACAAACTACTGTATGCGACTGAGCGCTGCAATCTCCGCTGCCCTGTGTTCCAAACTGACAGCATGAATCCAGCTCATGTATGCCAGCATGCTTCGTTGGTGCGCAATCTGAATATCACCCTGCAATCTAAAAAGTTGGTGCGGTTGAAGCATCCGCATTGGTCGAGGTTGCGGTCTACGGCTTACGGCCGATATGAGCACGAAAGGTGAGGTATGCGGCATGCTGCTCCACCTCTTTCTTTGCCTTCCGCACAAGCTCGTCCAATTCTTGGTGGCTCATGCCATACGTGGTTGCGAAAAGTGGCATTAGCGCCATGGTGGCCATGCAAACGCCGCTCAAAAAAAGTTCGCCTATGCCGCCACCGCTCAATCTTCCGGCAGGCACTTTAAATTCCTCCACACAAACGTCTACAAGGCCAGCTTCACGCATGAGCGTGTCTAGAATATCCACAGTTTCAAGACTCAAGCCTCGCGCACGGAGCGCTCCTTTAACCATGGAGCCTATTCTTCTCCATGCAGCTCCGCCTCCTTGATACGCGCAGTTGGTGTCGATCATTTCCACCCATCCTCCGGAGGCGCAGATGCGAACACATTCCCTGACGTATGGCACCCATTTGTCTTTTGGAATGGCAGCGACGAGAAGTCTGTGTCGTACATAGTCAAAATAACCGGTCGAGTGCGGAAACGCTGTGGCATGTGGCGCAAAGTCTAATCAATGTGGGCGGGTTGTATTGTTGACTGAGCAGACACAAAAACACTCACGCTCCAGTGCATTTCTTAGTTCAAATCTGCAGTTTTGCGGCAAGACGACAGTTGGCTGTAGCGGGGCGATATCGATACCAAGAAACTCGCACTCTGGATAGTCCGTCGCCGTCTCCTGCATCAGTGATGTTGACGCGCAGAGTTGCGTGTGAGCAGAGATGCTCACAGCTCGCGGTTTACGGATTACGCACCATCATCCAAATACCAGTGCCGGTACCGATGTCAATGGCTCGTTTAGGATTGTCTAGCGGTGCAAAGTATCGTCGTTGGGTTACTTGCTGGATCACATGATGCTGTATATCAAGCCTTAAAGTGACAATGCATTAGCAAATTGCCTTCTACCATACACCTTTTGAGCAACCAAGTACCGGTTGATTTCTTCCAGATCATTTGGCAAAGGATACGGGCAGCTGGGGTTGTTGTGGTGCCGGCGGCCATCGACATAGGTGAAACTTCTGGATGATTTGCCCTTACCTTTGCTGTCATTACCCATGTTCTTGGTAAACCTGGTCATGACAAAATGCAATGGTGGAGCTAAAAATTGCTTTTGGAAATGCAGCGCAGTGTCGTGGTTAGGGCATAGTCAGATGCGGGGCGGCAATGGGTAGAAGCGCATAATGCGCTTAAGCAAGCATATAAGTGGCCGCACTGGTGGCAACCGCGTGCGTTGCACCGCGTTGCAGCCAGCAAGGAGCCGAGTCCATGTAGTAGGCACAATCGTATCGCATGCATATTGCAATGCCGCCATCCTATCTGGCCACATTGTGCGAGGCATGACTGAAAAATTCCCAGGATGTGCATCAGAGGACACGTAGCCTCGTCGACTAGCACGATCGGAATGAAAGATGACGGCTGTCACAGTACTTGCGCAGACTTGCCGGAATCATGGTGAAGAGAGAGAGGGTACAGTCTTTGCTTTGCAAGCCGAATAGATGGATTGCATATGATGGTGGACAGTGCGATCGGCCGCGTGATAGTAGCCAGCTACCCTGCTCCAACTAGACCGTCACTGAAACTGGGGCACGCCTTGTACTACTGGCAAACTCACAGGCATTTGACGATGCTTAAATACAGTGGGCGTTGTCTGCACAGCGTTCATTTCAGCTGGGCGAATGAAGCGACAATTGGACTCTGCCATGGTAGACACATTTTATTGGTGCAGGATACCGTCATGTACTGCGATACATGCAGCACTGCAGTGCTACTAATGCCACTGCATCCAATCGTATCGGATTGCAAAGCTACGCTTGCACTAGCCGGCAAACAGCCTTGGAAATGGCAGCTCCGTGGTGGGCTGAAGCCTGTGGAGAACACGCACTTTTGTTTAGCATTGGTGGTTGGCACTACACACTGGCTAGGCACTACTGACCAGTTGCGCTGCGAATAGGCGGCGTTTCCTTCCACCAGATGAAAGGTATACGCCCAGCGAGAATGCAAGGAGCGGTTTGCATCGGAGCGATGAACCACTGCACCATGGATGAGCACCAAACTCCCTACGCAGCATGTATTAGCGAGCTAGCTTTTACGGCGCGTGAACGGGGCAAACATTTACCAGCTGGGCACTGGATAGGCACGTATTTGCTTGCGTCAATGAGCGGCAGTGGTTCTCCGATAAACGCTGTGCTTCCTGCATCGGTGCGCACAAACTGGTTTCTGACCGGGTAATCTAGATCAAGGTCCATGTCAGCCATCAACCTGCATGTGTACGTCGGGCCGTGACGCCTTACCGCGATGCGATCCCGGAACAGCGTACAGGCAGCCGTTTGCGGGTGTACAGTCTTCCAGCGGAATCCAAAAACCAAGCGCACTTGGCGGATCAGTGTGCAAAAAGGTAGAGTCCTGGTGCGGCAACACTGGTGTAGACGTATTGGCGATCTTTACCGTAAGCATCAAAGACCAAGTGCCTACCTTCGCCGCCAATGCGTGGTTGCTGTGGCAAGCAGCAATGGCCATGAGCTGACTATCGTCGTGCAAATAGCAGCGCAAAGTGTGCCTACCTTTAGGATGGCCATCGACTGCACAACGAGGGGATCATCAAGCCCAAGCATGCTAGCTATCTGTTTGACATGAGAGCCAAACGTCACCTGACGAAAGAACGGATCGTGTGCATGTAGTGCTGTACATTCACCATGACGGTAAGGATGCTTGCCAACGAAGAGACGCCTTACTGCGTACCGTGGCCAATCTTGTTGATGGCGCAAGCCTTGCTGACGCACAGCTGACCGTTGGCATCGACTGCATCCTCCTCGAGAAAGTAGCGCACTTTATCGCCAGAAGTGAGAAAGTAGGCATCGCGTGCTTGCTGTATGCAGTAGCGTTAGCGCCCATTTTCTACTGCTCTGTCGCGCAGCCTACCTTGTCTGGCGACATGCCAAACGTCACAAGCGGATGCTCCTCAGGCTGCCACACATCAATGTGATGCTGTATCCGTTGTTTCGCACGTTCAATCTCTTCTGCCGATAGAAACCCGGGTATACACAGGCTAGCATGATATACAGAGCATGAGCAGCCGTTAGCAACAACTACACTGTCAAGCTGGTCGATATGTCACCCACTAGCCCTGGTCGTGAAACTGTATCATGCGGTCAGAATGGAACAAGTGCTTGTCTGCCTGCTGCCGCATCAGCCCCTACTACTTGCCGCTTGTGCCTTGTCGGCAGTAAAGACATAGCTAGCTTGGCTCCCGATGACTGTCATATGTGCGGACGGTTGTTTGCCTAGTATGGGGAGCGGAATAATGAGTAAAATGACGCGGCAGCCACACTGGTAAGGATGACGACACAGCAAAGCCATTGTCGCCACAACATTCCGCACACACACACACACACACACTTGTTTTACACCCCGACCAACTTAGTGACGACTATCATACCAAGGTCTGGCCATAGGCAATGAGAACGCGGCAATCCAATCTCGAGATGAGGGAGGCTATTCAGCAGCAGGATCCACAGAAGCAGCGCCGAAGCAGCCGCCGGTCAGGTGGTCGACTGAGCGCACCCGCGGCAGACCAAGCCTTGCGCACAGCATCACACCACGACAACCCATCTAGCATGCGAGATTCACCGCTGAGGCCAAGAAAGCGCTCACGTCGACGACGGGCGCCTCTGTTGCAGCAGGATAAGTGGAGCGTGTGCAAGCAGTCAGCGCGCTCGCCAGCGCCAGTCGCCCCTGTGGAAACGTCAACGTCGGACATAAGCGAGGAGGAGCTGCCGCCCTTCAGCTGGCCTGCCTCTCCGGCCACACTGCCAGACACGAATGGAGAGGCACTTGACAGCGAAAACAGCGGCGCGACTGGTTCTGCCATTGCTGAAACGTCGGATTTCGGTGACAACCCTCCGCTCTTTGTCGACGTAACGCCTGACGTGCCTTCCATACTCGGCGCCAGCAATGCGACGATCCGCAGACCGCGACAGCGTCGGAGCGGTGGACGCCGGCATCTGCCGCTAGAAGTGGTACATTGCATTGTGGCTTATGCTGCACCAGACATGGATGACTGTCTTGCCATTCGCGGAGTGGCGCGTGTGTTCCGTGATGCGGTATCATTATGGCAAAAGGAGGATGCCAAGCGGCTGTTTGCTAAGCGCTACGGTGCCGACCAGCCGAGCGCAGCACTGTTGGCTGACTTTCCATGGATCAGCAACCACGATCTACTCGATATGTATACACCGCAGGTGGTTCCGCTGTCGGTACCGCAAACGCGTGAGCTGGCGACGCTCATGGGCATGGACCGGCGAGTATTTATTGGCTATCAGCTGCCACTGCTCCACCGACCGTCGCCGTTTCGATGCTGGGTGGCGTTACAGACGCCGCGTGCTCACCCGCCTGTCTGCCTGCGCTGCGGTCGCGCATCCGCAAGCGTGCTGCCACGCGATCGAGCCGGACTTGGCCGCCTCTGCGGCGAGTGTTACGAAGGCGCTGACAACTGGCTGCGCTGGCGGCTGCGGCATTGGGTGCGTGCTGCCGACATGCTCTCCAGAGTGCACCAGGACTGGTTTTCCGCGCTCAACCAGCACGAGTGGATGGATCTTCTTCCGTGCCATAGCGATCGTGACGAGCGCGGCATGGTTCGGTACGTGAAACGCGAGTGGAGTGCGCTCAACACGTGCTCACTGACGGTGGCGATGCTATACAGGTATGCGGTCAACTTTGTTGCGTTTCGCGAGCTCATTGAGGCGTGGACAGATGCGCCGCCGCGCACGGTCGATCTGCGGCCCAACGGTGGCTGGAAGGTGGTGCCATGGCGAAAATCCAACGTGTGGCCGCAGCAAGACCCTACCATGGGTGTCGTCGAGGGGGCTGACACTGCTGCGACTGTCTCGGGCGAGTAGCTCCCCGTAAAGGAATGCTATCCGTAATTGCGTGAGTTGCAAATGGCTCCAAGCATGCCTGCCGCAAAAGGCGGCAATAGGCTGCCGATGCCAGAGAATGATGAACGGTTTCATCGAATGGGGGCATGTGTACCACGCTATGCGGCATGTCGCGTCCCCGCCTACTAAACATGGTCGATGCCGTTCGAGTCGCCGCTGTGCCTGTACACCACTAGTCTTTCCTCGCCTTGTCTACTGCTGACCACTGTGTCGCTCATCTATTCGCACCTTCACCTACCTGACATTCTCGCTTTCTATAGCTAGTCTACTCTCGCTGACTGGTGCTCTATTGAACCTGCAGCATACTGTTGGCTAGCTGCTATTGCGCTACGCCTTGGTTAAATATACCTTATTGTGTAGTGCGCGCGCAGTGCGTGAAAGCAACGCTCGTAGAAAGCTGTTCCGTTGTTGGCTGGCCCACTCGGAATTACACCCTTGCGCCCCTGAACTTATCGCACACTGCCGGGCACAGCAAGTTTGCTAAGCGGCTGGACACGCTACTGCTGCTGTTGTTGTTGTCGCCAGAACGGGCCCATCCCTTTTTCATACACCTCTCGCTCTATTAGGACTTATTTTTATTGCTGCGTGTGACCCTGCAGCATGCATCAGCATCATCGATCCCCATCCGCCGTGCTGATTTCACGCACCGCTTCCAATGCCCATCAGCACGTTCGCAGTGGCTCGGTTGACACGCTGGGCCTACAGACGGCACGGCATGCCGACACGAGCCTGAGCGAGCCTGCAGAGGGCGCATTGGACCAGGAGCAGCAGTGGAAGCAGGACGGCGAAGACAGACGGCGGCGTGTGGAGCAGGAAATGCGCTCACTGGCCGAGAAGGAGACGGCCGCTCGTCAAGAGAAAGCAGATGCGCTACGCCAAGAGATGGAGGACACCATGCGCACCCGGCAGCGGCTTCTGCAGAATGCTAAAGAACGTCGTATGCGTCGTGCACAACGCAGTCGCGGACGAGCAGCTGCGGGTAGTGGTGATTCCGATCACACGTTTGCCGATACGTCCATGTCCACCGATGCTGATGTGACTTTTGACTGCACCACCATGTTTGCCACGGATCCCGCTGATGGTGGCGATGGGTTTCACCTGCCTAGCCTCCCAGAGCAGAACGACACCAGTATCGTCGAGGTCGCCCAGGCATCGCTGCCTAAGCTGGACTCGTCCGAGGAAGCAAACACGTTGTCGCATGCGCCGAGCTCACCCACGCTTGCACCAGAGACCTGTCTGCCGACTGATGATTGCAGCCTGCAGCCTGAAACAGTGGCGCAGTCATCTCTACATGTCGTGCCATCTTCGGATGGTGACAACGCCATAGCCGACACTGTCCATGATGCCGACAACACACCATCCGCGATCGAGGAAACGCGGCTGGGTTTAGCCCAGGAAATGGAGCGATCGCGTGCTGCCAAGGATCAGGATCGTCGCCGGGTCGAGAAAAGTGTGGACAGACGGCGTCTAGCAGTCGATGAGGAGCTGAGGCGCCTTGAGGAGGCGTTTGAGCGCCAACGTCAGGAAATGGAGCAAGAGCGTCGGCGGATGGAGGAGGAGCGCCAGCGGATGGAGGAGGAAGTCCAACGTCGACGGGCTGCCATGGAGGAGGAGCGTCAAGCGCTGGAACGAGAGCGTCTGCAGCGCGAGGCGATTGAAAAGGAGCGCCTGCAGTTGATTGCCGAGGCTGAAGAGCGCAGGAGACGGGACGAGCTGGAAAAGGAACGCCTTCGCGAGGAGCTGCGTCAGCTGGAAATAGAGGAAGCTCGGCTACGCAAAAGTAAAATAGCAAGCATTGTGGAACCAGCATTTTTGTCCAGGTAAGTGACTGTTGTATATGCCTGAATGCTTATGCCGCCATGCTCACTGACTGGTGCTAGCATATCCGTATCCCGTAGCGCTAACGTGCTGCCAAGCAGCACCGCAAGTGAGGAAACGAATGAGCATGCTGAACAGTGCGACTCTGATGTTCATCATGCCGATGAGTTGACTGAAACGTCAGTCTTTACTGCGATTGACGAAAAGGACGAGAATGCCGATCAGACGTACAATGACGAGGTCCAAAGCGACAGCAACGATGCGTTTGCTATGCGACAACAGGCAGAATACGACGGTCACTTGGATGTGCCCTTTCGTGCTATCGCAGTATCTAGCGAGGTTGAGCGTGGACTTGGTGCACTACCCTTGGCTTTTGACGACAATATTGCGCATTTTGCATCCGACAACCCGGCTACAGAACTCCAGTCTGAATTTACTATGCTGCTTGATGATATGTTTTCCCGTGATGACCAACAAATTTTATCGGAGCCAACGCTTCTTGCTGCCGACAGCCACCATGAGAGGAAGGAGACGAGTTTTTCGGGCCCGGCGTCGGTCGAAGAAGAACCAGCACCGGTTGTTTCGAGCGCCACCGCTGCTGCTGCGGCTGCTGCTGCCGCTTCTCCAGCCTCGTCACCGCCCACATCGGTTCGCCGTAACCAGCGACCTGTCACTGCAGAGATCAAGGCAGAAGTTACGATGCTGTTTGACGAGGCGTTTGCCACCGAGTCAGATGACCCGCTTTCCTTGGAATCGTTTATGCTTCCGTCTTCAGCGCCGGAAGAGCAGACGCAGGAGGTACCCGTCCCAGCCACGACACCGCTTCCTCAGCTACCATCATCTTCGTCGCTGTCACCGCTTCCATCGCCATCGTCACTCCTGTCACAGCCATCCTCGTTAGCAACGCCACCGCGGCGTCAGCGTCCAACTACGGTTGATTTTCGTAATGAGCTGACGACAATTTTGCACGACGCCTTTACGGACGCTCCAGAGCCTCTACCAGCCTTACCTAGCCTATTGGCCGACCGGCCTGTGAGTGGCATTCTGCCACAGGATTTGTCAGAGATGACCGATATACCGTCAGCTGCTCACCCGCAGCTTCATACACAGCTAGCTGATGCACCGGCGTCACCGCCCCTGCTGTCGGACGAATCGGAGTATGTCGAAACCACCTCCGCTGAGCAGTCTGCCGATGAATCTGTCGAGTCTGTCGAGTCTGTCGTGCCACCGCAGATTGACGAGGAACCAGAGAAGCCGCGTCGCAAGCGCGATGTGATGCGCGCGGCGCGCCGTGAGATGGCTTTGCGTGCGGCACAGGGCGTGGCAAACAGCAGTCCAAATGAGAGTATCGCTAAGCCTGCGGTAACCGGCCTTCGCCGCCGATCGCGTAGCCTGGTTGGTTTGACCGAGGAAGCTTGGATGCAGCGGCGGTCCCGCGGACTAGCCGATTTTATTGGCACAGCCGAAAGGACGGCGAAGCCATCCACCGGTAACCGCCAGTCTGCAACGCCTCTGATCGCCGAAGAACTCCGCAACCTGCTAGACCAGCACCTGTCTACCGTTTTCTCGGACTCGTTCTCGATTGATACCCTTGGTTCCAGCATCCTTGACGATCTGTCGCCGGCAAAACGCCGGACAAGACGACGCAGCAGCATCCAGTCCTTGGTGGAACTGTCCGGGCCATCCGAGTCTATCCTGCAGGACAGTGCGTCAGACGCTTCGGACCACCAAGCCGCTTCGACTGCCGGTCAGCAGGTGCATGCTGCTTCCAGCAACGAGTTGGATTCTGCTGATGAAAGCAAGTCGCAGGGCCATTCACCGGTATCGCCTCAACAGCTACGGACATTGTCGCCTCCCGCTCCGATATTCTCGGCCACGGCGCCACATCACATGCATTCAAGCTCACAGTCAATCTCCAACGATGGCTTGCACCAAAAGTCGCTGCCTTCGCCGCCGCCGGCAGGTGTGCCTGATATGCAACAGTCTTGGCCGGAACCGCATCCGCGTGCGTCTGTACAAACATTCAATGTCGGACCGCCGGCGCGGTTCTCTTCCCTGAACGGCTTTAGCAATGCACCGCCCACTCAGACTCGCAAAACTGCAGCCGCCTTTTTCCGCAAGCCGGCATCTTCGTCGTCGTCGACTGATGCCTCCGCAGCAGCAGTGCCGGCGGTGGATACTCAACACAAAGGTCGACACCAGAAGGGCTCGTCGTCGCTGCCATCTATCGTTCAGCTGACTAAAGGTCAGCCGGTGATCCAGGACAAGCCCAAGCCCCAGCAGCAGCCCTCCTCAGCCCCGATGTCATCAACGCCGCCCCAGCTGTCGAGCGCGCACAAGTCGCATGCCGTGCCGAGTATGCCAGTGGCTGGTGCGGACACAGGTGCAGCAGCAAGTGACGCTGGTGCTGGTCTACCACCATTGCCATATGCCATGTCTATGGAGCCACCAAAGAGGCCATCAGCTGCGGCTCCATTGTCCAAGCCGCCGCTGGTGCCAGTAGAGGCAGAACAGGCGCCACAACCAGCATCCGCTGCAAATATCAGCTTGGTTGCCATGCTCCAGTCGCGAGGTGCAAATGTTGGAAAGCAAACTCACGCGAGCACAAATGCGCCAACAGAGGCAGGCCAGGCAATGCCGGCCGATAAAGGTACAGCGGCGGCCTCTGCGTCCACTTCAAGCCCAGCTGTTACAGCACCGGCCGTTCCAGCGGCAGAGCAGGCCTCAAAACACGCAAGAAGCTCGTCAGACCCTGTTGTTAGCACCAACAGACGTCCTTCTGTGCCGCAGAGCCAGCAATCCTCGTTGCGTACGGGCAAATCGGAACATACACCAATCTTCCGTACAGGCAGCCATGCTAGGTCCCATGTGCGCAAGCACTCCCGTCTACGTAATGTCGTGATGCCCGAGTCGCCTATAGAGGAGGTACCGCCAAACGACGGGGAACAGCCAAAGGTGCAGGTCCACACGGAGCAGCGTGGTAGCCCTTTGGGTCACAGATCAACTTTATCCGCTAGCACAACTCCACCAGCTCCTGCCGAGTCCGCAGCTACGCGAGCAAGCGCTGTTATAGCCACCGGTGCCAACACACAATCCCAAGCGCCACCAGCAATGATCTCTGTACCCCGTGCAAAAGCAGACGATGCACCGCTACCGGCTATTCCTGCGCCAGATAGCATTCGCCAAGAACGTGGCACAAAGGACATGTCTACAAAGGCACTGCAGATGCCTGGTCAAGCTGCCGGCAACACTAGCAGCGGCGGTGATCCGAATATGTGGGAGCGGTTGCCGCCATGGAACCAGATTCTGCAAAGCGATCGACCGCAGTCTGCCGCAGGCAATTTGCACAGCAGGACGAGCTCCAGTGTGTCACTGCCACAGATGCCCGCGCAGAGTGCACCGGAACGACCAGCTACGCTTGCTGAGCCAGCGCCCAAATCTGCTGATAGCAGCAGCGACAGCAGCAGCAGAGTCAGCTCCGTTCTGGAAGCCAAGCCGTACGCGTCTTCCTCGTCGGCTAGCTCTCTGGCGGACACGCTAGCTCTACAGCCTGCACGTTCCGGTGTGTCGTCGCGCAGCAAGTTCCCGTCCTCCCGCTCTGGCTCTATAGCCGCACAGAATAGCCCGCGAATCGGACCAACAGTGCAGGGAGTTACACCAAGCATGATCACTGGACGGCGACTGGAAGCAGCTGACGAGAAAAGTCCACTAGCCGTGCTCGCAACCTACCTAACGCACTTCAACTTTACAGAAACATCCATTGACCTTGCACTTCGGTAAGTCATCACTTCAGCGAGATCAATGTCACAGCTCTGTTTGCAAGCTAGCCTATTAACATGCCTGTGCAGCTCCCTGTTCCTGGAGCTTCCATTGCCGCGTGAGCCGGAGAAGGTAGACTACATTTTGATTGCATTTGCCAGCCGCTTCTTTGAGTGCAATCCAGACATGTTCCCGTCACCCGGTAAGTGCGCTGTTGGCAGTGCACGCTTACACATGCCATGGCTCACACCTGTGGCATCTCTGGTATAGATGCGGTGTATTCCATAGCATTTGCAATACTGCTGCTGCACACAAACGTACATGGCAACGCCAAACGGCCCATGTCGTTTGACCACTTTTTCAGTCAGGCAAATGCCATTGACAAGGCCAATCCAACGGCACCAGAGGTACTGGAGGTAAGTGCTCCCTTGCTGTGCAGCTGCACAGATTGATACTTACACGACGACCCTGCTCATAGATTCTGCATGACAACATTATCAGCTCTCGGCTGACGCATGCCGGTGATCAGAGTGGAGCTCAGGCTGCTGCTGCATCTGCCGCAGGCGATGGCCAGGGCATCTTTAGCCGTCTGCTGGGTCGTCGACCAACCATCAACGGTAGCAGCTCACCCGACCGCTTTCTGCAGCAGGCCAACAAGGCGCGTTTAAGCGCGCATCTGCCACTGCCAGACTCGACTCAGTTCACGTATCGGCCCGATGGGCGCCGCAGAGCGCAGAGTCCAGACGTAGCGCTGCAGCGTCGATGTGCACTACGCGTCTCTGGCCTTCGTGCCAGCGCGTCGCTATCGCCTCAAAGCCGGTCTATCGAGTACATGCTTCGTCCGCCTACCGACGCAGACGATGCATCTATCGGCTCAGAGTTGATTTGCGCCAAGCACGATCTTGTCTGGCGCAAGCTTGACCAGCTGCAAAGCGGACAGCGCAGTGGCCATCGCAGCTGGGTGCAGCACTGGATTGCACTCTGCGGCACACAGCTGCTGGTGTTTTCGGATGTTGCCTGGTTCCGTGACCCGGCCAATCGTGGATCTCCGTCTGTCGTTAGCCAGAGTGGTCTACCGCTACCGGTAAGTACACTATACACACTCATGCCAGCGGGAGAAGCAAACGGCACAGACGAGTAGTCAGCTAACTGTGTAACTTCATAGTACATGTGTCCTGCGCCACGTCCCGTCGAAATCTGCTCTCTCAAGGATGCCATTTGTGTTGTCGACCGCAACTACCAAAAGCACCCGCATGCCTTTCGACTATGCTTCCCCGATGGTCAGCAATGGATGCTGCGCGCCAGCAGCGAGCAGGAATTTGCCGACTGGATGTTCAAGATCAACGCTGCGGCTGCCTATCGGTCGGTAGATCTGGACATGGCCACGCCAGGCGAGTCGACCGATGCACGTCGCGGAGCACGCGCACGCTACGACGCGGTCAGCGCCAAGGTGCTAGCAGTCTCACGCTGTCTGGCTGAGCTGGAACATGCGATGACAGCCACAATACGCCTGCATCTGCAGATTTCCGTGACAGCACCAGTGCGCCGAAAGACGCGCGATCGTGCCATGGCAGCCGGCCGCGCTCTCAACTTTCGTCTGCGGCAAAACTACATTGAGCTGCAGCGCCTCACCTGCTATCATGAGATGCTTGAGGCAGAGCTGAGCACGCTGCCCTTGCCTAGCCAGATGAAGTCGGCGTCGTCGTCGTCGCAAACTTCGCTAAGGAAGAAGAGTCATCTCGTGTCTCAGTCGCTTGACTCGCTGTCGTCCCTGCAGAGTGCAGACACGTCCGCGACCAACACGTCGCGCCTTGCTCATTAGACTACGTCTGCTGGACTATGTATTCTCTATACTCACTGGCTCTGCAGTCGAGATTTGCGTGCTCTGACTGCAGCAGTGGTATGCGCATTGTTGAAGTTCCGCCATGCATCTGTCATGAACATGTTTCCGCCAACATTCCCTTTATCCGTGCTGCTTGCTTAAATACACTAGTCACTTTATTGCTAGCAAACGTGGCGCCGTGCGTTGACTCAATGCGCCCAACACAGTTGACACTACAGCGAGGGCCAGGACGCCATCTTGTTGTGTGCGCATTTGCACAGCATAGTATACAACTTCAAGAGCAGTGGCAGCGATATGAATTGTATATCCGCAATCACGACAGATACTCCAACCACTCGTCAAGCAAACCACACCCTAAAGGCATGGCAATGGTGGTGGCTACTTTAGACGCTGCTCCAGCTCCCAGCACTGGTTTACCAGCTCTCTGATCCTGTCCTCCACCACTGTCCATGCCATGCAAGTCAGTGTACAGGACCAAGATGCAACATTGCATGCGCAGTAATTCACACCTGCGCTGTACTCTCGCATCTCGCGCACTTCGCGCTTTCGCTGTCTTACATGCTCTGTATCGCCGCATAGTATAGAATCATCAGAAGTAGCGCTTTTCAACGTCGGCTAGTTGCTGCAAGTCCACTTACCGCGACGTTCCTGTCGCAGCTGTTTATTGAGCAGCTTGGCGTACTCCTGTTCCTGGCGCATTTCTTCCTGCTCCATGTGCGCGGTATTTATCCTTTCTGCTAGCTCACTGCAAGAGGTATTAAATGCGGCACGATTTAACCGCATGCATCAAACAGCCTCTACGCACTCTGTTGCACGGGCAATCTGCTCTTGCTGCTGCTCTAGCACTTGCTTCCTACGCTGCAGCTCAAGCGCCCGATCCAAAACTTGCCGCATCTAAAAGAACGTGATAAGTGTGGCGCATTGTGTTGCTGCCAGCGATGCACCTACTTCCAGCACGCGGGCACGCTGCGCCGTTCCACTTGCGCTATACGGTATACTCAGCTCACGTCTGTCGAACTAGCTGCGGGACCGCACCACCAACATACCGCCGCTCACGTTGCAGCGCAGCAACTTGCGCCTGTCTCTTGCTTAGTTCACTCTGTAACGTTCTGCGCACTTGCTCCATACTTTCGTTGAGATGCTATACGCGCCACAAACGTTATGGCTTGTACGCAGCTCGCTTCAATGGTCTCTACACACCAGCAGCACATCTGTATCCTCTGGCGGTGTCTCTGGCAAGGGCGGCAGCATGTTTCGCGTTGGCTGGCGTGGCGGTGGCTCCATGTTGCTGGTGGCTGAAATGTCGCGTCAAGTATACACAACAAAGAAACAGAAGCAAACGTCTGCCGTCTCATTCATTTGCTGTCCACCGCCTCAACAATCCACATGAGCTCATTCAAGCGACGCACTCCGGCCAGCCAGCCAGCGCCACCTACCGGCACGCGGCTTTCGGCGTACAATAGCCAGCTGCTTACCTCGAGCGGTGTTAGCTCGCTAGACGATATCCTTGCGAGCGATGCATGTATGGCGCATATACCAACTGCCAGCTGTCCTTGACTCGTCCACCTGCCGACGCGCACGTTTTCTAGGCGGCGGACTACCGGTGGGAACGCTGTTGATAGTGAGAGAGGACCAACAGACGCGCTACGCCCAGCTGCTGCTGCGCTATTTTCTGGCACAGGGAATGGCACACGGCCACGGCATGCTGGTCGCATCGGCCGATGAAGCACCCGATGCACTTCTGCGCAGACTGCCTGGATGGACGGATGTCACCACCGAGCCTAAGCAGGAGAGCGGCACTCCAGCAGCCGTACCGGCCGATAGCGAGGCAGATCGTATGAAGATTGCCTGGCGGTACCAGAAGCTGAAGAGAGTCGACGGCGGATCGACGGACATGGGCCAAGGCGCAAGCAGTGCAGGTGAGCTTACTGCACTCAAAATACCAGCGATGTATAGCACTGCTCACCATGGCGCAGGCGTAGCGACTTTTTGCCATCGATTTGATCTGACTAAGACCGTCCGTGAAGAGCAGCTGGCGGCAGCGAGTGTCTGCTGTGTGCCGATGGACTATCTTGCACAATATAACGGGGCAGAGCACGGCAAACCCGCCGATCCATACGCGCATCTCTACGCCGAGATTGCCAAACAAGTGGACGGCGAGTACAGGTGCGTTTCTACTGCGCGTGAGATCTGAGCCGCATGTCGACCCGTGTTCGATCCGCATCGTATTCTAGTGCTGTGGCCAAACCAGTGACAGGCGATGCACCACGCCGCATACTTCGCATTGCCATCCAGTCACTTGCTTCGCCAAGCTGGCCTGCGGCATCGCCTCAGGTAATGCGCGCAGTAGACAGCGCCGCCTACACTTTTCAGCTCACCAGCGACACTAACGCTGCAACATAGGCCACCTTTCAGTTTTTGCACAGCCTTCGCGGCCTGCTACGCTATTCACTAGCTGTGGCCATGATCACGCTGCCCGCTTATCTGTACGAGTCCGTAGCGGCAACGTCACAGTCGGCTGCCTGGCTTCGGCGTCTGGAGCACTGCGCAGACCTGGTCCTCGAGCTGCGTTCGTTTACAGGTGCGCACCTTGACAGACTGCATGCAGCCTATTGCAATGCGATTCGAGGCTGACCTCATGGCGCAGATGAAGAGCGTGCGGCTATGGGAGCCACCGATTCTGCCACCGGCTATCACGGAACGCTGCAGATCCGCCGTGCTGCGGGCGTCAACACGCTGCTGTCTACATCAGTCAAGTACGGCCATCCGGCGGAGAACTTGGCATTCCGCCAGCGGCGACACGGTCTCATGGTGGAGACGTTCCATCTGCCGCCTGAAGGTGGCGTGACAGAGCGGCGCAGCGCGCCAGCAGCCGGCAGTGGCTCTGCATCGCGGGCAAATCCGTCTGCCAAACTTGGCTGTGGCGGCGGTGGCGGCGGTGTCGATCCGCTAGCATTCTAGTTTGCGTAAAAAGGTCGTGTTTGCCATCAAATAGCGCCGGTCGGTTGACGGAAGCAAGCCCAAGTAAGGTTTATAAAGATTGAAAATATAGCATCCATGCGATGGGTAAACTGCGTAAAGGACCAAGGAAACGAAAACACGGCCACAATAAAAGACAAGAGAGAGCGGGCAAGCATGCGCGAACTTCATAAAAGGTGGAGCGCTGGCCTGTGATTTGCGATACAAATGCCACAGTGATAATACTACTGGTAGAAATCGGCAGGAACGCTGCTGGGAAACGCTTGCTGGATGCAGAGCAGCATCTGCACCACTTTGTCTTCGTTGCCAGCAAGAATGTCGGCGGGCGTGTAGCTACTGATGGATACGCCCAGTGCCTGCAGAAAGGTGAATGCCAAGTTCATGTCTTCCCGAGGCATACCGGTTTCGCGCATGCCTGGCAACACGGTGGATAGATGGTGGCCCGAAAGCTCTTCAATAAAGCGAATGATCAGGAAGCCGTTGCGCAGATCGCTGGTCAGATTACCGGCACGGTGACCGCTGCTTGCCAGATATCGGTTCATCCAGTCGGTCAACTTGCCAAGCAGGTCGTCAGCATTGCGCTCCGTCTCCTCTGGCACACCGATCATCATCAGACTAGTGCTATCGTATCCTCCTGAGGTGCGTGTGCCGTGTGTCAGCATGTTGGAGCGTCGCGAGGATTGCGAGTTGGAGCGCCGTGCATTGCCGTCGTCCATGGTGCGACTAAGGCGCGACATCACGCTCATACGTGGTTTGCTACGGCGCCTCTCCTCCTCAGCACTCTGGCTAGCACGCATAAAGCCGCTCACCCGTTGTCCAACTGGGGTCATGGTAGTCTGTCCACGCGAACTGGGGCGATCAAGCGGCGGGAGACGGTTGTCACCGTGTACGGAGTAGTCTTGCGCCGGACCGGTCGTGTGCGACAGAGGATAGGCCAATGCACCGGCCTCTACCTCTGGAATCACCGGCGGTAATCCCTCCCGAGCAGCGGGATAGTAGGGCTGCGACTTTGGCGGCGGCATCTGGCCCTCATGGCCGTGCTCGTCCTGGAATGTACCAAAGTTGGCTGGCCGCTGCACAGGAGAGAAAACAGCCGACGGTGGCCGCGGCGCCATATCGCGCGCAACGTTCAGCGGCACCGTGGCCACCGTGCACGATGACACAACCGGCGCGTTGGGGTCACGGCCAATGGTCGTCTTCATCAAACACTTGATCCAGGCCTTGGTGGCGTCCTCATCGTCGTAGCAGAAAAGCTGCACGCGACGGTCCGGGTGCTTGTTGGACGGTGTGATCCGGAAGCCATAGTAGCCTGGGTTGGCGTCAGGATCGGGCGTGATACGGCAGCCAGCAATGCTGACCACCGGCTTGATGCGCTCTGCGGTAGGGCTCTTGGCAGAGAAGAGCTGGCCATTCTTCAGGATAAACCAGCGACGCTTCCACACCTTTACCGGGCCCAGAGTCTGTCGCCGCAGCCAGCCCTGATGATCCGGGCGTGCCGGACCAGACTGGCGCAACATACTGGCAGAGACAGACATGGCCGGGCTGTCCTCATTTGAGGACGCGGTCATGGCGCTTACCGTCGACTTGACGTGCATCCGGTTCGCCATCTGTGCATGCGGATGGACCTGTGTATGCATTGACGAACCGTCGCGCGTCGATGGCCGACGTGAGACTGACTCGCCGTACGGCTGCGGTGGCCCAGTAGACGGCGGTGGCGGCGGACCACCATGGCGACTCCAACGACCGCCACTGGAACTGGTGGATGTCGAGCCCGTCTTACGGTGCTGTGCCACGCCGTTGGGTGGCCGCTGGAAACGCACATAACCGCCAGACTCGCTTGGCAGCGGCGGAAGATCGCGCGTTGCGTCGTCGCTGTTGTTGTTGCTGTTGTTGTTGTTGTAGTCAACCGACTTGGGCGTCGGCGTGCCAAACCGATCTTCAATACCAAACGCAAACGCTGCAGCCAACGGCGCATCCGAGCCAAAGCTCATGGTTGACATGGGCCGCGACGGCGACCGCGCAGGAGGCACAAAATGGCCTGGCGGAGTGCGCCGGTTAGCCGCAGCACCTGCGCCTGCGCCGGACACACCGTAGCCACCGACGGCAACCGGCACCGTAGCGATGCCAGTGCCATACTCGTGCTGCCGAGTTGACGCTGCACGCGACGGCGGTCCGCTACCACCGCTGGATCCAGAGCGCATTGATGTCTGCGAGCCAGTACGTCCAAACTCGTGGTTACCGCGGCGCGCACCGCGCGATGCATCCGCGCTGCTGAATTCCATGTCGCCGTTACGCAGCGCCGAAATCGCCTGCATCACATGGTAACGCCGCCCAAATGAGGTGATGTCCAGCTCCTTGAGCATGGTAATGTTCAGCTCTAGCATCACATCACCCGTGATTTCGTGCTTTTGGAATTCAGGCGCCACCGAACCTAGTCCGACACGGTGCAGCCAGGCCACCACCTGTTCCACGCTCCATTTGGTCGGATCGTCCTTGCTATCATCGTCGCTAGCAGCATCAGCCGGCGGTGCATCATCGGCCACCGGTCCGAGATGAGGCATCTCAGGCACACTAGTGCGATCCGCTCCCAAGCCAGCCGCCAGGGTAACATCGCGCGACAGTTTGGCCTGGCCATCCGACGCCATCGATGTGCGACTGCTGGTATGCTGCACATGATCCAGCTCCTCGTCGTGCGTCGATGTCTCCGAGTCTGGCGAGCTGCGGAAGGTCGTCAAAGGAGGAGGCAGGGAAAGGTGTGGCTGTGGCGAGCTAATCTCCATTGACGCCTCGCTGGGCAGCACGTCGTCGCTGGGCTCGGTAGCCACCACTGCAGTGATCGACAGCCGATGCGCCAATCCAGATTGGATACTAGCAGCGCTCTGGCGCTTGGCTGACGGCGACGATGGCGCCACACTCCTGTTCTCCTGTGACGACATGGGTGGCGACTTGTTTGACACATTGCCAAGCAGCATTGTATCCATCGACAGCGGACTGACGCTCGGAATCGTGACATCAATCACAGCCGATGTTGCTGGCCCTGCCGGCACAGAGGCTGGCACCAACGACGGTGGACTGTCCAGCGTCACACTCGGCGCAGAGACCGGTGGGCTACCATGCATGGCGGAAGACGCAACGGTGGAAGTCGAGGTTGGGAGCGGCACATTAACGGCGGCAATGTTAGACGACGTCACGGATACACGCGCAAGCTCAGGCTTGGGCTCAGGCTCAGGCTCGGGCTCGGGCTCAGGCTCGGGCTCAGATTCAGGCTCAACCAACGACTGTGCCTTGGATTGGCGATACTGCGCCGGCAGTTCTGGCATCGGCTGGAGCACCGAGTCCTGCGCTGGCGACCAGCCGCTAATGTGCCAGCTGTCAATTTCGGGTCGATTAAGCGTCTCCGCCCGCAGACCAGACGTGGCGTTGGTCGGTGGTTCTGGAAAGGCAAAATCGGGCGAAAGCGGCTCGCCATTAGACGCCATTTGCGACTGTTCGCGCTCGGCAACGCTTGTGCGCTGCTGCTGCGGCAGTGCTTTCATGTCGTCGATCCTGCTCAGATCGTCCGGCATCTTGGCGTCAGCATAGATGGGCGAAGACACCGTGTCTGTGTAGAAGCTGTCGCGGCTGTTGAGAAACGCGGTCGGCGGCGGAAGATCAAGATCGCCGTCGTCATGGGTCAACTGCGGCTTCTCGGACGACACATAGTTGGACGGAAACAAGCCCGTTTCGCCGCGGACATTCTGGCCCTGTTGTGGATCATCACGTGTTGCTGGTGAGTAAGCAGGAAAGCCGTGCTTGTCCGCGCAATAAGCCTTACATGCCACCAGCCGTCGTTGTAGAGATCATCCTTCTCGAGCACCTTGATGGATTCGCCCACGTAAAAGGTCATCTCATCCTCGTTCTCGCCGACAAAGTCGTGCAAGGCGTAGACGGTCTCCATGATAGCGGCTAGAGAATAGGTATGTATAACTCGTCAATGGTAAAATGTGTGCGTACGTCAAGTGCTAAAAAGTAGAAGAGGTGCTTGGCTTGCTGTATGGGCGACGGTTGTGCGGCAAAAGAAATGGCCACCAAGCGCAGGTGACGCCAGGTTAGCCAAGCGTGCCCAGCTGGTCCACCATGCCGATTCGGCCCAAAAGGCCTGCCGGCCCCGTACCGCATAACGTACCGAAAAGTAGCAGACCAGGGACGCAGGGAGATGTAGGGCGGCAGAGAATGAAACAGCCCCAAGTTAGCGCCAACGTTCTAACGCGGGCACTGTGCAGGGCAACGTAAGCCCAGTGACGACGATGACAGAGCGGCCAAGCCAGCGAGAGAGCGCGCAGACAAGCTGGACGACGACGGCGGCGCGGCAGCAGGCGAGTACGACCCAAAGGGCGGAGTGAGATGGACAATGAAGGCGGAGTTTGTGGTCAAGTGGCGTCAGACGCTGCACGCGCTCGTCTCTATGCTTGTTTGCAGCTCAACGTGCACGTATGTACGACAGCGTGAAAGAGCACAGAGCACAGAGAGAGAGAGAGTTGGGAGGGCAGTGCAGATGCTGCAGTACGTCGTCAACGTTGACACGATTGACAGCTGCCAGCAGACAAACGCAATAACAGCACTGCAAGCGTCAGGCGCCGCGCACGAGCCAAAAAACACCCGGGTCCAGCCGAGGTGCGCACACCACGGAGCAAAAGCGTGCTTCTGGCGTAAGCCAAGGTGTGCTGGCGAGTAGGGAAATAACCGCCTCAGCGTAGTAGCACACACGTGACGGTAGCAAGGCAAAAGAGACGTGGCAAAGTGTACGCTAAGACCAGTAACCAGACGAGGATGGCGGAAGCGAGAAAGAGAAAGAAGGTAGGGAAAAAGTACCAAACAGAAAGGCTAAGCAGGCAGAGAGCAGCCACAGAAGGTGCGTGTCAGGAGAGAAAGGAGGGGAGAAGGAGAAGCAGAGAGAAAGGAAACGACAAGGTAGTGGCGATAGTCGTGGTGGGCGTTGAAGAAGAAGCGACGAGCAAGGATCCACGCCGCAGTACCAGCGTATCCAAAGGAAGGCCAAGGCGACGACCTGCGTGTCACACGGCTGCCTCCTCAAATCTGAATTCCCGCACGTCCCGCTCCCTTTCCTGCCCGCCCGTGCTGGTCTTCCTCGCTGCCACCATGGCCGGCGACAATGTGACATGGGCACCAAATGTGTCGCATAGCACCACCCAAGCAAGCACAGACAGTCGTGCAACACGCGTGAAGACGCTTGCGATGGCTACGGCAGCCAAGCGCGCCCTTCCTACGCGTGGTTCACGGTCTGATGCCGCTTTTGGTCGATCGATGCCGACCTGCGTATGTGCGTGTATGCGTATATATCCACCTCTGCATGTCGCTGTATGGATATGCGCCGGCCTATGCAGTCTGCACACTCACCTACGGTGGCCGCACCGCCGTCCGCACGTAGACGATCGACGTGCCGGCCGCGGTACTCGGCTGGTTTGGAGCGGCAAGCGGGAAAAAGGATGCACCCACGTATCAGACCGGGCGTAACAACGCAGACCGATTGGGACGGCACTGCAACACACGCAATCCAGCACGTTGTAGTAGTAGCCAGCAATGACCGTCGTCTTTGCAACGGTGGAAAAGACGAAGCGACAAAAGAAAAGGATGGTCGTGTGAGTAGGGACAGCGTGCGCTGCGTACACATGTGGCATGCGCGAGCGGAGTCGGCGATGTCTGACCAAATGTGGACTGGTCCCATAATCTGCCGTGCCACTCAGCGTACTGGGTTGACGCCGGTTCAGCAGACAGCCTTCCGGTCTCGCCACCCTTTATTTTCCACGGACGAGGACCATCGGCCTGTGATGTTCGCAAGGACATGGCAGGCAGGAGGGTGTGCTCGCTCCTGTCGTGTGCGTCAGCACCAGGGCGGGAGCTAGGCTCGACGTGTTGTCCGTCAGAATCATCGCCTAACCGCGACCCTCTTATTATGGCCTCTATACGCCTTCCATGCGATCGGTGGGTCACCTGCAAGTGGGACATGCACACACATACACGCTGCAATGAAAACAAGCAACGACTGCCTCTGGCCGATGACGATGCTGACTGGCTGGCTGGCCAACTGGCTTTGCCGGTGGGCTGGCATGGGTTTGTGACCAGACCGATGAAGATGGATGGTAGATGATCTGGTCGGAACCACGTCATCGCCCTGGCCGTGCGAATCCCTTGGCTATCATCGCTCGATGCTTTGGGCGACCATGTTGACCGAGATTAAGATGAAACGTCCATCCCGCTCACACTCATTGGCGCGGAACGAACAGACTCCGATGAAGACGGACCACGCTAACGGGTGCGCTCGCCGATAAATGGACGCGCCCGCCGCTGCTGCCGCGCTCCGCCTGTCGCCACATCCACGCTTCTCTTTCGCTTCTCTCTCTCTCTCTCTCTGCGCTACTATACGCGCCGATTTCTCGCAAGACCCTCGCGCACATTCCGACAACATGGCTGCTGCTACTACCAAGGGCAAGGTGATGCTCGCCTACTCGGGCGGCCTCGACACCTCCTGCATTCTGGCCTGGCTGATCGAGGAGGGCTACGAAGTGCTCGCCTACATGGCCGATGTCGGCCAGGAGGAGGACTTTGAGGCTGCGCGTGCCAAGGCCCTCAAGATCGGCGCCACCAAGGTCTTTGTCGAGGATCTGCGCCGCGAATTTGTGCAAGAGTTCATCTACCCCGCTGTGCAGGCCAACTGCATCTACGAGAACGTCTACCTGCTCGGCACCTCACTGGCACGCCCGGTGATTGCCCGCCGCCAGATTGAGCTGGCCAACCAGGAAAAGTGCACGCACGTTTCGCACGGCTGCACCGGCAAGGGCAACGACCAGGTGCGCTTTGAGCTTGCCTACTATGCGCTCCAGCCCAACATCAAGGTGATTGCGCCGTGGCGCATTCCGGCCTTTTACGAGCGCTTCCAGGGCCGTGCCGATCTGCTCGAGTACGCGGCGCAGCAAAAGATCCCCGTTTCGCAGACGCCGTCCAAGCCGTGGTCGACGGACGAAAATCTGTTTCACATTTCGTACGAGGCCGGTATCCTCGAGGATCCGGACGTCACGCCACCGGCTGACATGTGGAAGCTGACGGTGGACCCGGAACAGGCGCCCGACACGCCCGAGCGCATCACCATCACCTTTGCCAAGGGCGTGCCAGTCAAGGTCAAGAACCACAACGATGGCACCGAGGTCACCGATCCGCTGGATCTGTTCATCTACCTCAACACGCTGGCGCGTCGCAACGGCATTGGTCGCATCGACATTGTCGAGAACCGTTTCATCGGTATCAAGAGCCGCGGCTGCTACGAGACGCCGGGCGGCACGATCCTGCGCGTGGCACACATGGACCTTGAGGGTCTGACGGTGGATCGTGAGGTGCGCGCACAGCGTGACCAGAGCCTCACCGTCGAGTTCTCCAAGATTCTCTACAACGGCCTGTACTACTCGCCGGAGCGTGTCTACGCCACGTCAGCCATCGCTGCCTCGCAGGTGACCGTCAACGGTGACGTGCGTCTTAAGCTCTACAAGGGCAACACCGTGGTGGAAGGCCGGTCCAGCCAGACGGAGCGTCTCTATGACATGGAAGAGTCTAGCATGGACGTGTTGGGTGGCTTCAGCCCACAGGACTCTGAAGGTTTCATCCGCGTGCAGAGCATTCGTCTCAAGAAGTGGGGCCAGAGCGTGATTGAACAGGGAGGTAAATTCTAGATGGCTCCTTGGAGAGAGCTACTGTCTGCATAAGCATCTATGCGCGCATGTACACAGGCCGCCTGCATCACTTGAGCGCGCCAGCCAACAAAAAGCTGTGATTAAAAACGACTCATGCAACCGCGCCATTGTCTCCTGCCCAAACCTTGTCCTGCTTCCATACGCTCCTTCCGTACTCGCACTCTGCTCATTCCCGGCCACGCTCCATACCTCTACCATGACCAACGCTATACCGCCTGTGTTTGCACTCCGCTGCCAGGTGCAGCAGTACGACTGGGGCAAGCTGGGCGTTGACAGCAGCGTCGCCCAGTACGCTGGCTATGCCCATGGCGCTGCTGTGAGCGCCGACCAGCCGTATGCAGAGCTGTGGATGGGCACGCACCCGAATGCGCCGGCCATAGCTCAGGCGCCCGGCCATGCCGGCGTGGACGGTCGGCCGCTAGGCGAACTAGTGACCGCCCAGCCCACGCGGCTGCTCACCGATGGCGTGGCCTCGGCCTATCATGGCGACCTGCCTTTCCTATTCAAGGTGCTCTCCATCCGCAAGGCGCTCTCCATCCAGGCGCATCCGGACAAGGTGTTGGCAGCCGAGCTCCACGCTCGCCGACCAGACCAGTACCGTGATGCAAACCACAAGCCCGAAATGACCATTGCGCTGACCGACTTTGAAGCAATGTGCGGCTTCCGGCCCGCTTCGGACATCATGCTGAATGTGCAGGCCCCCGAGCTGGTGCGTCTGGTCGGCGAGGACGTCATCAAGCGCTTTTGCGATGCCGCCAATGCTGCCGAAGCAGCCTATAATGCCGAGGATGACGTGGCCGACCAGGCGGGTGGCGATGCGCCGCCTTCGCCTGCCATGGCGGCTGCCGAGGCCAATGTCAAGCGTACGCTGTCGGACCTGTTTGGCCAGCTGATGCGCAGCGATCGCGACCGCGTGGAAGAAGCGGTGACCAAGCTGTGTGCCCGTTTCGCACGGCTGCCTGCGGCCAACGTACGTGGCAGTCTGGAAGAGACGATCATTCGACTAAACGGGCAGTTCCCCGGCGACATCGGCTGCCTGTGCCCACTGCTGCTTAATCTGGTGCAGTTGCAGCCGGGTGACGCGCTTTTCCTGAGTGCCAACGAGCCCCATGCGTACATCTCTGGCGACTGCATCGAGTGTATGGCGACAAGCGACAACGTGGTTCGCGCCGGCCTGACGCCCAAGTTTATCGACGTGGACGTGCTGGTCAATATGCTCACCTACACGACGCGGTCTGTCGAGCAGGTCAAGGTGACACCGCAGCCATGGACGCGGGCCCTGGGCGGTGCAGAGGCCATCCCTTTGGCCCACACGGCCGTGTACGATCCGCCTATCCCCGAGTTTGCCGTCGCTCGCACGCTGCTGAACAATGCATCAGAGACGTTTGCCGGCGTGCAGGGCCCAAGTGTGCTGATTGTGACGCACGGCAGCGGCCGTCTTAGCTACCGCACGCCAGATGGTGCTAAAAGCGACGAGGAGCTGATTCTGCGTGCCGGTCAGGTATACTTTATTGCGCCCGATACGGTCATCACCCTGGCCGGCCATGCTATTCAGGATGAGGCCGACGCGTTCCAGTGCTATCGCGCCTATTGCGAGGTCTAGGCAGTGGCTGCACGTGTCCTTTTCCTCAATCCAGGCCAGATCCGATCCGGCCACACATAACCGGTACGCGCCATCTGGCATCTGCAACTAAAGACATTTTATAGAGGACAATGGCGCTGCATGGCCGTGTGGGCCGGGGCAGATCACGAAAGAAGAAACTTGTTGTTTTCGTAGTAGTCCAGCATGGGGTTTTCGCCGGAAATCGTACGTGTCCGCTCGACATCCGCAAACCGCTCCAGAAACTCGCGCTCGCCCATAATGCGTGTGGTGTTGGCCGGACGGCTGGATCGGCAGACTAGACGGTAGACGTCGCGTAGCAGCTCAAAGTTGGTCGGGTAAAAGATGTCGAACCAGCCGGGCTGCACGAGGTAGGTGGAGCAGGGCACCATCGTGCGCTGGTAGCGCGTTTGCACCACGGGTGCGTCCACGCCTGGCACCGCATCGGGCAACGTGTAAAAGTCCGACAGCACAAGGCGATGGCGCGGGAAATAGTCGCGCAGCTTTTCCAGCAGCAGCAACGCTTTGGTAGGCAGAAACTCGGGCTCGGTGAGATTGGGCGCTAACGGGAACCACTGTCGGCACCGATGGAGCGGCAGACGCTGCAGCGCCTTGCTGCGATGACCGGCACGTCGGCGAAGCGACAGGTAGCGGCGGATCAGCGGATCGCCTACCGGTTCGTACACCTCCTCATAGTCGCCGCTCGCGTCCGTAAGCACCCGGACCTGCATCGGCTCTCCAGTCTTGACGTTGTAGCGGATGACATCGTGGGCAAAGTTGTCCTGGTTGCAGGCGTCGTCGCATTAGCAGAGCACAGATCAGTCCACGCGCTCACAGAGTTGCTTACAATTACTTCCATGGCGATGAAAAAGCAGCTTTCGGTGACAGGCTGGTCCCAATCAAAGATGCTGCGGTTGACGATGGTAATGCGACCGTGATGTGCATCACGAACATCGCGAACTTCGTGTCGCTGCGTCTGCCGCTCGGCCAGCTTGGGGCTGATTTCGATGATGCGGTATTGCGTGCGCTTGTACACGGCCGGCTCATTGTCGCGCAGATAGTCCAGGACATTGAGCATTAGGGTGCCGTTGCCCGCGCCAATCTCGTAAATGACGAGATCCTCTTGCGGAAAATGATTCAACTTGTACTCGGTAGCAATGTACTTTGCGATGGCATAGCCGTACCAGGGCTGGCGTGGCCAAAACACGTCAGAACCTGCAAATGCGCGTGACGACAAAGCAGAGGCAGACGACGTACCTTGAACAACTCGGTCGGCGTGTGCCACACCTGGCGCATAATGTCGTTTACGTCGTTTAGATCACCTTCGATCTCCGCATAGCGCGCACCTATCCGGTTCATAAACTCGAGCGTGTCACGGCAGCTGTTGAACGCGAAGCCCTCATCGTCCTCGACGGTGAAAATGGTGGCCTGCTTGGAAAAGTAGCCATAGTGCGGATTGTAGAGCGAGTCGTCCACAAAGTCGCGCGCAAGCATGCTACAGCGGCGCGGTGGTGAGCGGCAGCGCGCTGCATCCTCTGCCGTCATGCTACGATACTCGGCCAGCAGTTGGCCTGCCGACGGTGGCTCTGGACCCGATTCGCCCAGCAGGCGCTTAACATCTATGAATGTGCGCGAGGGTACCGCCTGGCAGGGAGCGGCTGCCAGGCCTCCGGTGGCCCGGCGAAGCGCTGGCGTACAGCGCCGCAGCGCCGACGACAGAGGCGCCGACAAAAACAGCGACATGCCGGCCAGTGAAAGGACAGTAGACTAGATCACACGCGGCATCCACCGCGCACGGAGAGAACAACAAGCGGTGACAGCATCGACTCGACTCGATGACCTGCAGTTTCAAATCGTAACTGAGTTCGAGTACGCTTCAATGCCCATCGTGGCGTGACGCGCTTCCCTAATCGCGTCATAGAATGAGCGGAGGCAGCCATCGGGTAGGATATGAAAGCGGGGCGCTGCGATGGTAGCATGGCGGCTACCACAGCAGCAGATATCCTTGGCTCCGCCTTGTCCTTGCTGGTTTGCACCCACTTGTTTCGTCTCCGCCATCACCACGACGCCCGCCGACATACCGTCCACGATCATTTGCTTGGCCACGTTCAATTAGCACTAAAGCACGTTTCGTCCGTTTTCTTTCTCCAGCTTTTCTCCTCCGTCTGTCTGCTCCCCATTTGTCTGGCCTCAACCACCTCATCTGCACTCTGTCTTGCCCACCACGCCACTACTGCCATCGCCCGTTCGCCGCAAAGACTAGCCTGCCATGTGCCGATTCCTTCTGTGCAAGGGTCGCGAGCCTATTCTCATTGCCGAGGTGAGTGCAGAAGACTAGTGCAAGGGAGTGGCGGTGCTGCGAGCCAATTCAGCTGACGTCAACCACCATCCAGCTGTTGACTCGGCCGGCGCATTCCATCATCAACCAGTCGTTCGACTGCCGCCTGCGCATCGATCGCATCCGCCCCATTAACGGTACGTAGCATGCTGGTGGTTGACTATTTGGTGTGTTTGATCGGAAGGATGTTAACCTGTGTAACGGCTGCGCCCACGGACAGGCGATGGTTTTGGCGTTGGTAAGTGCCCTTACGCCATCCTGCCCTGCAATCGAACCGCCGCTTATGCGCGCCCGTGTGCATCTAGGTTGGTATGACGCAAGCGCGCCGGGAGAATCGCCGTGCATCTTCACTTCAATCCAGCCAGCCTGGAACAACCTGAATTTGTCACGTTTGGTGGAAAAGATCCGCAGTCCGCTGGTGTTTGCGCATGTGCGAGCTTCTACTGGCGGCTTTCCATCGTCTGAATCCAACTGTAAGCGTCTACGCGCACACACATCAGGGCTTGCACCTTTGAGCTCACGTGACGGCGGCATTGTGTGACGTAGGTCATCCCTGGCAGTATGGTCGGCTCATGTGGATGCACAATGGCAACATTGCAAACTTTGGACTGATTAAGCGGAGGCTGCAGGCTAGTCTTCGCGACAGTCTGTACAACTTTGTTCAGGGAAACACCGACTCGGAATGGTCGTTTGCACTTTTTCTAAACCAGGTATGTGGCGGGCAGACGACAGCGCCATCAGACCGGCCCTGCTAACTGCCGATCGATGCAGCTTGATGATCCTGACAGCGGCTCCTTCACACCTGAAGTGCTCAAAGAGGCCATGCTGCGGACGATAGCACAGTTGAACCAGTGGCTGGACGAGGCTGGCATCACTGAAGTAGGCAGCTCTGCAATGTGGCCAAACATCGATCACAGCATCTGACGCAATCACGCCCGCTGCCGCAGATATCGCTGATGAACTTTGCCGTCACTGACGGCGAGTCGGTCATCTGCACCCGATACATCACTGATTCGCGCAAAGAAGGTGCTTCGCTGTACTTTTCCTCGGGCACACGCTTCGAGTCTTACAAACCCGGCCATTATCGCATGGTAAGTCTTTGTAAACTTGACTGTCGACAGTGCAATTGCTTACCAACGACATTTCACGGCCAAAGATCAAGGCAGACAAGCGCGAGGATATTGTCGTGATTGCATCCGGTGCGTTTGCTCTGCCCGCGTTACCATCACTCTTTCCGGCTAACACGGTTGTGCCTTTGAACGTTGCAGAACCGCTGACTTTTGAAAAGACCGACTGGCTGACGATTCCATCCAATACGCTGGTGATTATTACACCGCGGCTGAACGTGCTGCTTCATCCAATCAAGGACCAGTACTACACTGCCAACAAGCGCGAAGCCTGGTCCTAGACCAAGCAACGTGCTCGCATTCTGCGCCGCCATCGGACGCGCCGTTCATCTATTTGTTGTCTGTTTTTGTCGTCATATCTGTCTCTAGACCATCATTACTGCCGCTGTTTACATCCAGTACTGTGTACACGCTATTGCGGCGATACAAAATTGGACCCAGTGAATGAATCACACACACCAATACCTGCTTCTTCCTTTTTGTTGTCTGTTGGTTGACGTACCTCACTGCCAACAAAGCATCACGTCTGCTTATCTGGCTGGCCAGCGCATTGCTGCGGTGCAGGCTGTCTGGTCTACGATTGGACCTTGCGGCCGTGCAAGGAACTGTCTGTGCGCTATTTAGATGAATCTGGTGTAATTGCACTGCCAAACCAATGGCTGAACTGCTGCGCTGGGGGCGACAAGCGCACGGCCGAGCTCTCTCTTCGCTGGGCCGTCGCTCGCTGTCGACATCATACGTGTATGCGTATGCGTCAAAGGACGTGGAGAACACGACACTGACCCAGTCTGGAGAGCGCGCTGCGGTACCGCCCAAGAATACTGGGCGTACGAAAGATACGGCACGCGGTAGAACACGTCAGCGCCAAAATTCGACAGGGAAAAAAGCGCTGCCGCAAGAGGTAGCAGCGCTCGTTGGCATTGTACTTGGCGACGACTCGGCAGTACACCATGCCTCGCGTTCACGTCGACATGGCCACGCGCCAGAGCAATCATCGACAAGGCATAGAGTTCAGCCAGGATCGCTGGCGCACACGCAGCAGCAGCAGCAGCAGCAGCAGTTACTACCTTCTCATCTGGTGCCTGCAGCGGCACCGGTACAAAGACGAACGGTACGCGTGGCAGAAGACCATGCTAGTGGTGAGACGAAAAATGCCACAAAACTGGCCAGTTCCGAGGAGGTGGCAGAGGCCATAATGGCGCGTAGACGTCTAAGATTGTACAATATGCTTCGTGAAGGAAAGCTCACAGGTGCCTGGCAGCATTTTAGCTGGCTAGCGAACAACAGCAGTCTGAGCAGCGTGTCGCCCGTCGATCTTAGCCGGCTCTTGACCGCTATCCAGCACACTCTGCACCATAGCCCAACAACCAATGCAGCGTCAAAACACCGGCGACAAGGCAGTAGCGCAGAAATGGTACATAGCGTGGAGAAGAATACGTGGCTACACGAACTGTTTAGCGCCATGTATGAACAAAACGCCGAATTCGCCCATGCGCGTGACTATGCAACATGGATCAATTGGCTGCTGCGACGCCTGTGGACACCTCGAGCAACGTCTCGCGCAACAGCCTCTAGCCAGTCAAGCGTCAACGCGGCCATAACAGTGTACCTGCGTGCCAAAGCCCTCGGCCATGCTAGTGATGCGCGACTCTCCTATGCAGCGGTGAATATAGTACGACAAGCCACGCATCATCAGGCCGATGCGGAGACACAACAGTCGGAATTCCTTTCGCTGTACAAGGACGTGTTGACCACGCCCACTGCCTTGCACCCATCGGCGTACACGCTGTTGCTAAAGGCTGGACAAGGCTGGGCGCCAGCCGACGTGGCCTTTCAGCTCTATGAAACGGCCAAGACGGCCGATCCGACAACGCCACGACCAGGGTGGCTTGCCACATGGATGGCTGGTCAAAAACACCATGACAACGATGCGCCAGGTCACGATGCCGAACTACTTCTTTTGCATGATGCTGCACTAGCGTGTCTAAGCAACCAACGCTGCGGTGATGCAGACTTGGCCATTCGTGTGTGTATAGCAATGCACACAAAGGGCTTGTATCCTCTGGAGGAGACATGGGTGGGTGCAGCCACAATGCTTCTCGCCCAAGCGCGTCGGCACACCGTTCTGAAGCTGTGGAAGGAGCGCTGTGCGTCAAAACGAGTGCGCAACCCGCGCGTTGCAGCCCCGCTCATCCAAGCGCTGAACGCTGCCGGCTGTTTGTCTCTGGCAGCCTCTGTCTATGAAGAGGTGTGCCAACATGCCGAGCAGCTTCGCCGACTGCAACACCCCAAGCAGCCCAATCATCTGGCCGTAGCAGGCGCACTCCGTCGCTGTCACCGTGCAATGCTGCTGGCCTACCTCACAGACGACGCGCTGATCGAGGCAGAGCAAGTGCTTGGCCATTGGCAGAACACGCGTGACCAATCTGATGTGGGGCAGAATGCGCTTGCTGAGGCATACGCTCGCGTCATACATGTATACGGCCGGCACGACTGCATGGAGGATGTCGAGCGTGTATTGAAGGACGCGGAACAACGACTGGGAGCGCAGGCTGCGGCAGCACAACCAGTGACTGCGATGCTACGTGCTTGGCTGCATACTGGCCGTGGTAAGGATGTAGTTGCGTGGTGGTATCGACAGAAGCAACTGGCCAAGGAGGACTCTGCAGCACCAGGCATATTTGACGTCGGCAACAGCCCGTCAGACCTTGCATCTCGCTGCGCGGTACTTTTGGAGGCGCTGATCATCAATGATCTGCCAGAGGAGGCAGAGAGCGCCTTTGTCATGTTTGAGCGCACTCCGGTAGGCCAGCTGACCAGTACACACCCTGCCATCAAGTTGTGGCGAGCATCCTTGCCAGGCGCATCGGGTGACATTACTACACCTCATTCGCGCGACACAAGTGGGCACGATAATGCAGAAGCAGTTGCCTTTCCAGCGCTAACCAAAGACGCGACAAAGGACTCGAGCACCGATACTGCCATCTCCTCTGACTGGGAGGCGCTGCTGCAAACGATTGACGAGGCTCTTTCGCATAGCGACCCTACAGCGGTGACAGAGGATGACGACTCAGCTGCACCTACCGTCAATGTTGAACAAAAACATAATGACCCCAGTTCTAGCCAAAGTCAGCAGGCACCTCTTCGCGTGCGTTTTGGCAAGCGACGTGGACGCCGATCCGTACCCCACCAAGAACAGCCAGTAACACGGCCAGATGAGACATATAAGCATTAAATCATGGCGACGGTAGCTTTACTACGTGTCGCTTCAACGCTATTTACAATTTATAGAAAGACACGGCCTAGACACGGATAGTGTTGGTTCTGCCTTAGAGGGCGGCTACATTAAGCATTTTTAGGCAGCAGCAATGGTAACAATAGACGGGCGCAACGGCAAAAACGCAGTGAAAGAGGAAAACAGAGTGTGCGGCGCGGTAGCAATGCTTTTAGACTTCCTGCATAACAGCGTCGTCGGCACCCGTGCGGCGAGCGGCATAGTCGTCCTCGCCAGAGAGCTCCTCGAGCGTCTTGCCGGCAGTCTCAGGGATAAAGAACGTGAAGAGAAGGCCAATGAACATGAACACGGCGAAGATGATGATAAGCTCGGGAACGAACTCGCCCTTGCCGCCGATATCCTTGAGCTGCGAGAAGCCGACCTGGGCGACAATAGCACCCAGCTTGCCCATAGCAGCCGAGATACCGTGGGCAGTGGAACGGTAGCGAGTCGGGAACACCTCACCCGGAACGATAAAGGTGGTGCTGTTCGGACCCCAGTTCTGGAAGAACTGCGTGAGCGTGAAGATGACGGTGAAGAGCACAATGCTGTAGTCGCGGATCGCGTTGAAACCGATGCCCATGATGAGGAAGAGCACAGTGAGGACGGTGAAGCCCATCAGCTGGATCGTCTTGCGGCCCATGCGGTCGACGGTGAAAACGGTGACCCAGTAGCCCGGAACGGTACCAAGCATAGCAATAATAATGTTGCCGACCGAGGCGGTGTACAGATCGCGATACGGCGAGCTCTTGTCGACGTAGCCCATAGCGGTAAGGATGATGGCGTTGTTGAGACCGGTGCCGTAGAAAGCGACATCAAGCGCAAACCAGGTCATGGAGGTACCGACCAGGACCTTGAGGTTCGGCCACTGGCTGAAGTGACGGCGGAAATCGCTCCAGCTAGCCTTGGGGACGGCCTGGGCGTGGTGCTCGGCGGCCTGAGCGGCAGCAACAGCATCGGCGCCATGAGCCTTGGCGTCCAGGTTCAGGACGTTGCCGATATCCTTGGTGGCCTTGCTCAGATCCTTGTTGATGTCCATGGTGTAGCGAGGCGTTTCGGGGATGGTCAGACGGAAGTAGATGGCAACCAGGCCGGGGATGGCGCCAACACCGACACAGATACGCCAGACGTAATCAAATGCCATCACGTCCTCATTAATGGCGTTCTGGAAGGCAACCACGGTGACGGTGGAGACGATGGCGGCCGAGAGAATGCCAAAGCCCTGCATGGCAAACACAGCGGCAATCATAGCACCGCGACGCTTGGTGGTGGCAAACTCGGAGGTAATAACGGCAGAGAGCGGGTAGTCGCCACCGACACCGATGCCGAGCAGGAAACGCCAGATCATAATCATAGTGGTGGCAGTGATGCCACGCACGGCGTTGGCGGCAAAGGCAGAGGTGATGGTGAACACGACAATCATCATGAGCTCGATACCGTACATCTTCTTGCGGCCGAGACGGTCAGCCAGGTAGCCAAAGAAGATCTGACCGATAAAGGTACCGATCGAGGCCGAAACCTTCAGACCGAGATCGATGCTGGACGGCACGACGTTCTTGTTGTCGGCAAAGTACACGTAGCCAAGCATCTGCACGACCAAGTTGATGATGAACAGGTCGTACGCATCGGTGAAGAAGCCGATACCGGAGACAATGCAGGCACGGATGTGGAACCAGCCGAACTTTGCGTTGTCAATCTCGGCCAGGGCACGGCGACGGCGCTCCTGCGCGTCGAGCGCCACATCGTGGACGACGACTTGCGACGAGTCGTCCACGTGGCGAATAGAGTGGGAGGACATGATAGTAGCGGCGGCGATGGGACTGGAAATCGTTAAGACGAGTCGTAGCCGGATGGAAGAACTAGGCGGAAAGCTGAGCGGCGACGGTACGGCCGGACAGTGGTGACGACGAAGATACTAGTTGACCGCGGTAGCGTGGTCTTGAACTTGGCGAGACGGAAGAATTAATCCTCGGTCAGGCTCTTGAATAGCGTAGTGCGCGGTAGCGTACGCAGCGCGCACGCGCTGCAAAAGCGAAAGGTGGTGAAAAACGAGAGTAGAGGCAGGACCCACTGAATATCTGTCCGAGGAGAAAAACGCGATGGGCCTTTTATAATCGGCCGTGGGTGACCAAGGACGTTGGTCGATTTGTACGGCGCTGAACGTCACGGCGGTTGCGATGAGCTGGGGCCATTACGGCTGACTTCCGAGACCCCCGACGCGATCCGTCTCTGCATGCCCACTGGCCAGGGTGTCGGCCACCCACCCTGTTCTACAATGGTAGCGGCATGGCAAAAGAGGAGTGTGCTACCGGCACTGGCGGACTCATGCCCAGCGCAGAAAAAGGATCATAGCCGCATCAACCTTTTTCGCCGTCCGCTCGCTCACGGGTGATAATACCAGCGCCTTGAGATCAGCTATGCCTGTGTAACGGTCGGCTTATCAGCGGCAATCGACGTACAGATGATTGGCGGAGACGCACGATCTTGGTTTGGAAACCGTCGTCATGGCTGCCCTAGCGTGTGGCAAGAACGCGCCGCCGGATAACCTTCCCGGAGGAATTCCATCAGAGGCCTCACCAGTCCACCATAAGCGGTGGTGTGAACTGGCACGATGGGCGTGTACGGAACGCGGAGCGCGTTCATATCACTACCACGCTCTGCGCCACCACGCTTCGGCCGCGCTGTGCGGCTGTATGTGCGGCTGTGTGTGCGCTTGGGTGTGTGCGTGCACGGGTGGAACGTCTCGTTGGCGCCACCACCGGCCATGTGCGGCACCCAGCCAGCACTGCCGTCTAGAGCGATGGCTAGGTGCAACGCGTCCAGCAGAGTGCGTGGCACATGCTAGCATGCCACCTAGTCGGGCAAAGCCGGCCGCGACGTCTGTGGACCACTGCGCCACGGGTGTCCACGTCTCACAGCAGCAAACACGGCCACGCTCCCCGAAATAGAGTAGGATGGACAGCGGGACCTGGATTGCTCCATTCGGAGCCACCACAGCGCGACGCGACGCGACGAAAGCCAAACATGGCAGGAACCGCTGTGCACGCCGCGCCCGCTGGCGTGCCAATTGCCAAGGTGTCTGCGGTTTGGTCGCCGTAGTGCGTGCTGTGCGGTGTGCGACGCGCAAAACGTTACAGACAAGCGGACACAAACCCTAGTGGCTGCAGGACAAACACTGCTAATGCCGCAGTGGCCGCTGATAACTAAAACGATTAGATCATTGCACCCCGTTTTACCGTCCCATCGTTTCAATCTATGAGGCGATAACGGCGTCTGGTGCGGCATGGTCGGCTGCAATGCGCCAGGAGTCAGAGCCGTTCCAATCACCACGTTGGTCGGTCAGCATGCGTGTGCGGACAACTATCGCGCATACACGCGCCCGCCGTCGGGGACGCCGACTTAGCTGGCAGATGACGGGCGTGCATACTTGCTATGCACTCGCACTAGTGCCCTGCATGTGTGACCTCGTCACGGACAGTATGTCGTCAGAGGTGGCCGGCCAGTCGGAAAACAGGGTGCACCCACCTCGTGAGCTCAGCATAACGTCCATTAGCGCTCGTGTCCCGTTCCTTACGCGCGCGCTTTTGGTGTCACGCCTGCTGAGCAGACTTTTGCGGCTGATGGACCTGGGCACACGATCATGCAAGTGCCACGGCCACTCGAGCGTGCACAAGTGGCGGTTACTCTGTTTGCCCAAATGCCGCTTTAGCAACCAAGACGGCTTTGCGAACCTTCTACGGCTTTCCCACTGCCCCTATCGCAAAGCGGTGAGAAACGCCGATGGCTGCGGCTGCTGCTGCTGCTGTTGCCGCCCTCTACCTCCAACTTCACCATTTTTGTTTTCAGTCCGCACACGCTCGCCTTCTAATCCGAAAGATCGTCGCGTGCTGCTCAGGCTAAACGTGCACGTCTCTTATCATCCGCCGGATCATCGCACCCCCGCCCACGTCCATGAGCTCGGCGCGCTAAGTCGATGCTATGTCGATCATCATAGTCATCTTATGGTCCTGGTTTAGTCAGCTTGTGGATCAGCCATGACCATCAGCTGATCGTACTTCGGTCAGATGCTCGCCCAAGTCCGCCAATCATCAGCCGAGGGGTAAATGATGGATGCGCGGGCCGGCTGACCAACCAATGGCTTGCGCCACCACTTCGCCTCTCTCTCTCTGTCTCTCTTCCACTCGTTTGCTTCCCTCTTTGTTGTTCTCCACTACGTTCTTTCACCGCACTCGACAGCAGAGCCATCGACTAGTTGTGCTGGCCAAGCCATTACCGTGGTTACCCTGTTGTCGCGTAAACCTCACTACCTCCCTGGCGTCTGAGACCATTGGTCTACCCACCCAGTTGACTGCTCATCCCATCCGTTCACATGCCGCCCACCGTCGACGAATCTACCGTGACAAAGGCGTCCGACCTGGTCGACCTTGCCGAGTTGGCCGGCGAGCTCACCGCCGACGACCTGCGCTGGACAACCCCGCCCGGCTCCTGCTCGGAGACGCAGACGGTCTACCTGCTGACCGAGGACAACGCGCTTTTCTTTATTCAACTGGCGTATGCCAACGCTGGGTGAGTTGCAGCATGGCCACCAGGCGCCTGTCAGCGTTTAACTAACATCTGCATCCCACAGCTTTGGTGCGACCGTGCAGACGTCCTTCCGCTACTTCCATCACCCGACAAAGAACAATATCTTCCGTACGCACAGCTGCTACAGCTCCGACTTCAAGCTGAGCTCAGACCGCCTATCGGTCAACTGCAAGCCAATTAGCATTCAGCTGAATGAGGCGCGCGACGAGTACACGTTCCTGCTGGAAAAGGGCAAGGAGCGCATCAGGCTGCAAATGAAGCTGGTCGACCGCGGCTATAAGCTCGGCAAGGGCCGCACCTACTATGGCAAGGATGAAAGCGCATCCTATGTTTCGCACCGCTGGTTCCCGCGCAACGTGTGCAGCGGCACTGCCTATGTGGACGGCAAAGAGTATTCGCTCAAGGGCCACGGCACGTTTATCCACGCGTTCTCCGGCATGAAGCCGCACTTGGTTGCCAGCAAGTGGCACATGGCCACCTTCCACTCGCCACGCGCAGCCGTCAACCTTATTCAGTTCCAGACCCCGCCGCGCCACGGCTCCATTAACGTCATCCAGGGCTCGCTGGTGCTGGACAACAAGCTGCTGGCGGTCACCGTGGACAACGATGTGGACGTGCTGGACTCGGAGCTGGACCCGCACACCGGCTACTACCCGGCCACCCATCTGCGCCTCCGCTGGCGCGGTCGCACGCTTGAGGATACTCCGCGCGCACTGGAAATTTCCATGGAGGTCCATCCCACGATCCTTTGCGATCGGATCGACGTGCTCAGCGAGCTGCCCTGGATGGTACGCAAGCTGGTGCAGGCACTGGTGGCCAAGCCGTTTGTCTACGAGTGGCACGAGCCGACCAAGGTCCAGATCCGACTAGACGACGAGCTGATCGAGGACGATGGCCATCTGCTCTACGAGTGTACCTTTATCAGCTAAAGTGGAAGAGCGCATGGCTTGATGGTGAGCGCGCACGCAAAGCAACAGCCGTGTGCTCTGCTTTTCCTCTGTGCCACCTTCATACGCCGAACACCCAGCACGTTGCGATGTGATGTGGTTATGTTTGCAATGTCCCTCACTACCTTTTATCCGTGACCTTAATCTTGAGCATCTGCCTCTTCAAACTCATTTCCTACTTGTCGCTGTGCTGTAGTGTCGCCCCAAACCGTCGACAATGTAGACCTACAGTTACTCTCCACTGGCAACCACAACGTTGTTTGCACAGGGTATTGACGTTGTGCAGCTGTGCACAACATAGACGGCGGTAGTGGCAATGACACATCTATTTGGACAAGTCGTACACATAGACAAATAGACAATGGCGCTATGGCGCACCACGAAGTGTCCATTGTGTGGCCCAGGCTTGGCCAGGACCTTGCTGCTTGCGTAGGAAGCGCCGGCGTACCAATAGATCGGCCAGCAATGCAATTCGCTCGGCGCCAAAGTTGGGCAGCAGCTGCTCGAGCGTCGGCATGTCCTAGCAGTAGCAGCGTGTGTGAGTACAGTCAACGTGGCCAGCCGCAGCTTAGCTGCGCTGCACGCAAGTAAACCCACCAGTGTTTGGCCAGCATGCGCCTTGAATGTGTTGTAAACCTGTTGCAGCTGCAGAGAGCCTGGTGGTGACTAGGTGATGCAACACACAGGTTAGCAACGTCACTACACTTTGTACCACCGTCCCCGTGCAACCATCGTCTTCACTTGCCTGAAATACCGCTGGAAACATGTCCAGACTAAACTCTGGCAGAGCACAGGTCTCATCGCCCGCCATCGTAGCTGCGCCGCCCTGTTCGCGGTGCTCAAACGTGCTGGCGCGCCCAACACGCTGCGAGCCAATTTGGCTAGCGTCCGCCACAACAGACATACCAAAGGACATATTGGTACCGTCAGACAAGTTGGTACGTGCCTTGCTGCCAAAGACCATCGGGGTTGACGAGATTTGCGGCTGCTGGGTACGCGGTGGCGTACCAAGCACCCAGCCTGTTGGCCGTTCCGGCGGACATGGCGACCCACCATCCCTACTGTTGTGCATCGCGTCATCGTCATCGCCATCGCCATCGCTGCCACCGGCCCCCATCAACTGCTCCGTCGTCATACGCGCCAGCTGCTTCTTTGCTGACTCTGCCACTGGCATATCCGACATTTCCAGCAGCGAATCAATGTCGTCCAGACCTGTGACAAACTGCTGTACCGATGGCTGGCCGTGTCCACCTGTGCTAGTGGACGCTTGCTCGCCGTCGGCGGTAAAGGTGGATACACTGTGGTGACGATGCACGACGCTTGGTATGTTTCCTGCCGACTCGGACACCATTGTGCCGCCGCCTGCTGTCGATCGCGTCGACATTTCGTGCACGCGCGTAAGAAACTGCGCGCTGGCGCCAAATGGACTGGTGGAAATGGGCGACATGTCGTCCAGCAGAGCATCCACCGCAGTACGCCCAGGTGTCTTGCTTTGCGGCAGCGTAAACTGCAGCGTGACGGGCGGGGAATTCATCTGCAAAAAGCGCTCCGTGTCGTTCTCCATCTCTGTCGACGCGTCCGAATACGGCGTGGTTGCATCAAACAGAGCATGGTGATCTACCTTGGGCGTTCCGCGCTGGTTGGACATGAGCACCTGTTTGAGCAGCTTGGGCGTGCCAGCTGTCTTTGGAGCACGCGCTTTGATTGGCGTGCCGCGCATGCTAGCATTTGCCGTGTGTAGCGATCGGAAATGCAGCGAAGGCGGGTCCATGGATGCCATGCCTGTGCCCCCGCTC
>KZ992427.1:0-91981 GCA_003614735.1 Thamnocephalis sphaerospora | reverse complement strand
TTTACCTCCCTGTACGGTTTTCTCCCTGACAGAGTCCCGAATGATCTCCTACACGTTCGCAAAAGGTTTCCGCACAGTTCGGATATGGTCAAATTCTTCTAATAAAAAAAAAAATACAGTATAAATAATGGATATTGGCCTTGCACAACAAATCAAAGTTCATGCGTCTATTTCCATGGCTTTTCACTCGCTCTATGCCCAGTTATAAAAAGCGTTACAGCACTACACTATCAAAAGATATGACAAAAACGTCAGCGACAGGATTTGAACCTGTGCGGGCAGAGCCCAACAGATTTCGAGTCTGTCTCCTTAACCACTCGGACACACTGACGTTCTGCCAGGGTGTCCAAAGAGTATGTCCCAGGATAAGTCGGTACGGAGCCTTATTACGTGCGCGGCTCAAAAAAAATTGTGCATGCGCTAGCGCTACTACTACGACATGTTCTTGTGTTTGTGCTATACAGCTCAGGGATCCACAGGTACAGGCTAAAGCTTTAGGCGCTCACAAGTCTACAGACACCTCATAAACATCGGTGGGCTACTCATCAGCAACAAAACGAGCGTTTGCAGACTCTGACAGATTTCTACAAGTGCTTACAGCTCCGAGAGTATTGACGGCGCCCGGGTGCCTTCCTAGGTCATGCTCGCAAAGAAACTGTTACGGAACCAGCACCACTGACATTGAAAAGGTCATTTCCAATGTGGGCATAATGTGCGCACTGGCAATATAGCAAATATCCAAGGTAAACACTGAGGCTGCGCTTGCTTATTGGCAGGACGGTGCTATTTTTGCACAAAAGTGTTTTTGCAGGTCTGTGGCGAGAAATCGGCCCTAGCGGGTGTTGGGCGCAAGCGACCTTGGCGAGGCTGCGCGTGGAGCTGCTGGACAGACGCAAAACGACACACCGCGGGCAGCTCGATGAAATCAATACGGTGCGCTAAATGGGGCACAATAGTGCGACGCGAAGGAAAGAAATAGTACGGAAAAAACATGTTGCGCTTTATCCTGCCTACGCGCAATGACGAGACTCAAACAGCTACGTGGTTGCACGCAAGCCTATGGTGAAGGTAGAAGATTGCGTTCACGTATATGGATATGATGGCGGACGGTTATTCGATCCGACATCCGACATCTGACGCCTGACAGAGCAACAACGCTGCGATTGCATACACGGTTTCCATAAAGTATCCAAATCTTTATTTGCGAGCAAGGCATCATATGACACTGATACGGTGCTTTACCGCCAACATAAATAGAAGCGTACGTGTGTTCAAGTGCCCTGCTTTCGTCACCACCTGTTTTGTCCATCTTCACCGCCAATCATTACTGGTTTGCTTTGCGAATCAGTGCCGCGCTGTATTCATTTATGCTGCCATGAATCGCCTACCAGAAGATGTGCTTGGTCACATTATTGAGGCAGTTGACGACAACGCGCTGTTTCTGTTGGCCTGTACGTCTCGACAATGGTGCGCCCGCGTGTCTTGTCAGCAGAGTCTATGGCGCAAACGCTTTGAGCAGCAGTTTTCATCGCAAGATTACAACGAAAAAGAGTGGCTGCGCCAGTATACGCGGGCGCGCCATCCTGAGGCTTATGACAACAGCGCTGTCCGTGATACGTCAATCTCACGCAGAGATCTTCAACTTGACCGGTTCGACGCCTACAGCAAGCGCTGCGCTACCGAGTACTGCTGGCACCATGGTCAATACTTGAAGCACTGCCTTAGCAAAGTAGCCGACTCTCCTCCACGCGGCACCCGCCTTCAGACTCTCATGTTTCGAACCAGTACATTGGTCGCGTCGCAGCGGCTACTGCTGTCTCAGCAGCAACCGGTGTGGCTCCTAGAAAGGCCATACTATAATTTTGTTTACAAGGATGAGCTAGGTGATGAAAAAGAGTTTGATAAGCTGTATTTCGAAAGTATACGGCGCTCGGACGAGTATTTGCCTGTATTGACTGAAAGTTACTCAGAAAACAGCATTGTGCTCGCTTGGCATCTCGATGCGCTCCACAAATTACCCCAACAGGTTGTGATTAGCTCTCACACGCCTTGCGTGGACGTATATGAAAACTGGGTTTTGGCCAGGTATTGCACACAAGGAAGCACTGGAACACCAACTCTACTAGTATACGATCTCACCAGCAATCGTCGCTTCACATATGGGGATGATGAACCATTTAAATCGTGCATCCTGAGTGAAGAAACTGACAGAATACGCTTTGCCTGGGCTGTGAGCAATTACGATTCCCCTGGGGACTGGTTATCCATCATCAAAGTTCGACAGATTATGACCGGCCAAATGCAACCGTTGGTGCACGAAGTGGAATTAAGGCTAAAAGGCATTCGCGCATACAGTTTACCGCTGCGCATCGACGACAATAGATTCATCGTGGACGGCAAAAGTAGACATGAGAATAGCACTTTGTTGTCACGAGATCTAGTGTTAGTAGAAGCAGCCGAAGGTACAGCTGGCATATCATTGAAGAAAAAGTGGACATGGGCAGGAAGAGTCGGCCTAATGCAACCAGTTGTGTCCCACAGCCTATTGCTTTTACACACATATCCAAGGATCACCTTATTAAGTTTGATAGATGGATCAGAAGTGCACCGTGTACACCTTGATCACTAGAAAATCAGTGGCATGTATCCGTCTGTCCATCAGTGGAAAAAGACACTTGAGGGTACAACATGGAAACCCCCAAGCATGTGCGTGGAAGCTACCTACCCGGACCGCTGCTACCCAACCGCTCAGCCGTGCGATATTTATCGGGATCGACGTGACTGCGATGAGTGCAAGAAATATTCTGTCTGCGAAAACCACCCCCTACATGTTGTCGACTATATGGAGAACATACTCTGGTCGAAGCAGCAGTCCATCGGAAACCCGCCGGTCATTAGAGGTGGTGCATAGCTACGATAGCGCCATCGGTGTATGCCCTGTTTACTTGCTTGTCATACGTATGTATAGAGTATCTGATTTGCAGTTATGCAACACGAGCTGTTTGTGCGAGTCATGCTGTCGATTAGTACGGCAGAGTTTAGCTCACAACGCCCATGCAATATGCTGTAGTCTGTCGCGCATCATTCACTAGCAGTGGCAGATGCGTATTACTGCTACTGTTTACCGCCGGATCGACCTGCTTCTACTATCACCCATCGGTATATAGCGGCGCGATAGCGTTTCGTATCTCCACCGTCTGAGTATCATGAATGCATCATCGACGTACGCATAGCACGTGCTGACATGGCAACTGCAGAACCTTGTCATCACCTTACTTTTCGTTTTGCGTCGCGTTCCGTGTCTCTACATCTTACCAAGCCATTTGAGCCATCCACAATTTGCCGCTTCAAATCTGTCGCACAGTCCCACCTGCGCCTAGTCAAAGCACTTGCGCCCAGAAATCGTTTATTTGGCCCCCTTTACGCAAACTTGCAACAGTGTAAAATCTTGTCGACGATGGACACAGTCGTCACTTCGTTAGCAAGTGATTTTGCCTCGCTTCTTTGCGGGGCACGCATACAAAATTATGAGATACACTGGTATTGGAATGCAAGACTTTACACTGTTGCAAGTTTGCGTAAAGGGGGCCAAATGAACGATTTCTGGGCGCAAGTGCTTTGACTAGGCGCAGGTGGAACCGTGTGACAGACATGAAGCGGTAAACTGTGAGCGGTCTGAATGGCTCAGAACATGCTGCCGATAAAGCGTTGCGGTTTACCCAAGCAGCGCGTACTGATGTGCCACCTAAATGGCTATGCGGCTGAGCATATGTTGATAAGGTGTTTATGATGTTTATTGGTGGCAATACAGCAAGTTGTTTTCTTGCTAGTATATGATGGTATTACATGTAAAAGACGATTCTAACGGCAGAAAACTGCGGTAACATTGCATGGCTGCACCATTTGGTGGTTGTGTGGTGTCTACACGCACAGAACCACATAACCTCTTAAATATGACCCGCGCTCTGAAAGCAAGCATGCTTTCAGAATAGCCCTTTTGTCGGGGTAGTTAGAGCGCAGGCTAACCACAACAGGGCGTTTTTTTGACCAACCCATTTAATACATGACTGGGTAAACATGCGACAACAGCACGCTTTAAACCAGGGCTGCAGCAACTCCCACGCTACTAAGCACATAATGTCCGGCCATAACCAGCCAACAGAATCAGAAACATTGCCAGTCTGGCTTGACCACCTCGGGGTGCACTAGTGCCTACATTGAGCCACAGAGGCCCCGACTATCGCAAGTATCGTGCACTTTGCGCGGCTGTGCTTCATACATATCACACTGTTGTCTTTACGTTTCATTTTGGCACCCCCTCGTTTATTGCCACTCCCGCCCCTGCCTTATATACCATTATCCTTCGGTAGCGATCCCCCACAGCCGGCATATACTTTTTCAACCACGCCTTTTGCCTTTGGTACGACTACTGCGACGACTGCTGCAAAATATCAGTACTTTTATCACACCCGAGCCCATTTGCACTCGGTCCAAACGCCAGACACGACGTGCAGACGCTGCCAAAGCTATCACAATCAACACCCACCGATATGCGGGCATTGATTACTACAGATGCGCCAGAGATGGCGATCAAGACTATGTTTACCAGCGCAAAAGTAGAGACTGCTTCTTTGCAGACGGCACATAACGCGGACGCGACACGCCCTATCGATGCTCTGCATGAAAATGCAGCCCCATTTCCCAGTAGCGCTCGGCCAGGTCATCCAAAAGACGTACCAGCGCAAGCGGAGCGAGTTTCTCTAGTCAGCTTTGATAGCAGTGCGCGTATGTACTCTGCAACGTTTGGCCAACCACCAATAGACGGGGTAAGTGCAACATATCAGCCATCGCCAGAAAAAGGCAGTCTATTCAGCCGGAACACATACACAATCAGCGCTGGTTCGCTCAAAAAGTCATGGATGGAGGCTGCATATACCAAAAACCCGCACGCTAAAAGACTGCAAAGGACGAAAATTTGCCTACGAGCCTTTTGCATTATACTGCTGGCCATCATCTTGATGCTTGTTATGGCCTCGTTTAACAGTAGGACGAAGCGCCTGCTATCATGGCCTATCATCGTAGCGCTGGTGATTGCTCTGGCACTCGTAGGGGTGAGCAACAAAGCAGTTTGCTATCAACAAACGATAGCAATCACGTCACTAACCAGACGCTGCGTGCTGTCGCCAGGTATACATTTTCAAGTTCAGACACCTTCAGCGGCTCTCAGATTCATGGGAAAAGCAGAAAATACAAAGCGCTAGCCGGCAGCGTACAGAGACAATGCGGCGCATTGATATCCTTCGACCTGGTAGCCATCAGCACACCACAGGTTATGATCATGTGATGCTAAGCATTGCTCTAGCATCGCCACCGCCCTCCTATACACAGTTCAAGCAAATGCCGCCACCACATGACGAAGTGATACGAAGATACGAACAGGAAGTGATAACAACTCTGGGACATAACGCTGACAGCGGTCGTGCGGGTTTGACGGATACAACAGCTAGATAAAACATTTTCAATGCGTCAATTCCTTCAAAGTTGTGCACACCTATGGGCAAAGATGGGGTTGCGGTAGCCACATGCGCCTGTGTGAGTGATGGCTGTACGCTGGATATTGCAGTTGTAAACGTCAAAATGTCGATGATGGTTTCCTCAGCTACCAGTTGCTATCCCGCTAATATCCACCAAATGTTTGCAAATTCGCAGGCAATTCGTGTCTCGGGCCAAACAGCGAACCACTCATGTTCATACCGCAAGCATACTTGACGTCTATGATGCCTGGACGCACGTATAGCGCCGTTAAAGGCGCTTTTTTTTTTTTGGTTACTGGGGAGTATCCCACTGACGTTTTATTAAGTGTCGGTGGACTCGTGAGCGTAAAATGCTCCCAGCCTGACTAGCGGTTCGCTGACTAGCACGTCGCAAACACAAGTACGCCGTTAAAGGCGCTTTTTTGCCAAAATGGGCTATATTGCATATAGTCAGTTATATGAAATTTTAAATTCAGATGGATTTGTCAGTGTGTCCGAGTGGTTAAGGAGACAGACTTGAAATCTGTTGGGCTCTGCCCGCACAGGTTCGAACCCTGTCGCTGACGATTCTTTTTCCATCCGCTCTCGACGTTGTTTCTTTTTCGCCTACATCTCTCGTGCATCGTTATTTTGCGGCGCGCTCGGTGTAAACTCGTCTTTCAGCCTAGTACAGCAGTCCGTCTGCAAACACTACGCTACGATGGCGATGGCAGCAGCGTCCAAGGCGCGCGTAAGTAGTGAGACTAGTTGCGAGCGCGCATGCAGCAGCTAGCCGAGTTGCAGCATCGTGCAATCGACACGTCGCGCGTCGGCTAACGCTACTTTGCATATGCTTTATCCGGATAAAGGGGCGTCTGCCGCCGGACGTCAATCGCATTCTGCTGGTACGTAATCTCCCGTATAAGATTACCGCCGAAGAGATGTACGACATCTTTGGCAAGTACGGGGCGATTCGGCAGATCCGCAGGTAAGCGTGAGCTGGCGGTCCGACCTGGGCTGGCAGCACTGCCACTGACCGGCAGGGTGTTGTTGCGGCGGACACAGCGGTACAGCAACCGATACCAAAGGCACAGCATTTGTCGTATACGAGGACATTTACGACGCCAAAGCAGCATGCGAGCATCTTTCTGGCTTCAATGTGATGGGCCGCTACCTGATCGTGCTCTACTATCAGCCCAACAAGGTGACAAAGCGAATGAATTTGGCCAAGAAAGAGCAGGAGCTGGAGGAGCTGAAAAGGTACGCCATTTAGTAGGGATGCGTCAGTGCGCGTTTAGATTGGGTTTACCAACACGCTGCATGATCAATGCAACAGTCGTTATGGCGTTGGAGGGGAAGACTAGCCGGGCAGCCGTTAAACACGTCGACAACCTGCATGTTGGCGGACAAACGTTGCGAATGTATTGCTTGCATGTGCACACGTCAATGGAACATGTTACTGCGTACTTTACTGTATCTGCTCCCACCAGCATCCTGGCCTCTTACGCCAAACGTCTATTTCTTGCGCTCGCTGATGGCGATCGTCAACTGCGCTAGCTCTGCCTCCAATTCGGCAATCCGGCCAATCTTCTCTACCTCTTGCGCCTGTAGCTTGGTGCCTTCCTGATCGCGTCGCCGGCGCAGTTCCTCCGCCTGGCGGATCTTTTTGCGCACCGCCCGTGCCTTGCGCTCTGGGTCTGCCACAGTCTCCTTCGCCGCAGCCTCATCTTTGCCGGACGTAGCAGCAGTTGTTTGCTGTCGCTCATGCAGTGCTCTCTCAACACTGGCACGCACGTCCTCTTCGTACTGCACCTGCAACTTCTCCGCCCGTTTTTCTGTCCGCTTCTGGTTTTTACGCTGCGCCTTGGTTAGATCCGCGCTACTCTCCGCCTTCGTCTCTTCTTCGTCGCTGTCGTCGTCCCATGCGCTCTTGGCGGCGTCCCTGCGTGGACTGGCCGTTGACGTATCCTGCTTAAACCAGCTACCACCCCGGGCAGGCTGCGGACGCGAAGACGACGGCATTTCATCTCGGCCCACCACATAGCCAGCTGGTAATTGACGCTCTGCAACGCGCCGACTCTGGAAGCGTAGCTGATCTTCCACTGGTGTAAAACCAGGCCGTACTCGGCGTGTTGGGCGCATGGTGCCGTCTGGCCGACGCGTTCCCGGTACAATACGCTCCCCATCCGGTGTTGGTAGCGTGGTTATGCCAGAGGCAGTGACCGCCTGCTCAAAGAGACGACGCGACATGGTTGGCAGATGATTGGTATGGGCGGGTGCGAGATCTACGATGACAATGTTGAAGATTCTGTCGTGGTAAACAACAAGGATCTGTGGGTGTGCCGGTCACAATTATGCTCGGGCTGCTGCTAACTAACACAACTGAAGCGTACTAGGCCGAACCAGCAACAATTTCAGACAGATTTTTATGTGCACCGACCACCGGCCACCCCTATCTGGCCGTCGTCAAAGCATAATTACCAGACATGCTGCCAAGCGTGACATCAACAAATGAAGATGCGGTCGCTAATTGTACTCGGCCGCTGCACCGTGCGATTGGCGATGGTTGATGCAGCTGCCAACGAACAATGCTTGTAGCCAAGTAAGTCCATGAGTCAGCTAAGCGGCATAACCAACCGGTGTATCCGCGTGCTCATAGTGCTCGTTGATACGTACAAGCACACGGACCAAGTGGAAGGGAGCAAAAGTGCTTGGATTTCCTTGAGTCAGTAAGTACATCCTGTCCTGTAAGGAGCACATGGTGCGTGCCATTGTGGGCCAGTGAGCGCGCAGCCACCTGACATGATGGGAGCACACTGTGCGGCATACCTAACGAATACGGTGCAGGCCACAGAGTATGCCTGCTGCACTAGCGCATGGCATAGAGGTAAGGCGAACAAGCAGTATGGCGTGTGGTAACTTTTACGCATGTAGGAGTTCACCATTCAATGTCGCTTTTCCGCACCATTCGCGTCCTGTGATACATATGCTGCAGCATTGCGGAGATGGCGTTTGAGAGAATATGTATGTCCGTAGACTGACTGTTCTCAGGTGTACAACATTTAACAAGCTCAGTGAGTTACCCATTAGTAGTCTTTTGGCTACTAAAGACTATTTATGAGTGTTTATCTCCATTTGTAAATATGCAAGGACTTGTCATTTTCGGCCCAATTTAGTTTCTGCGCTTTGCGAGCTTGATACTGCGCGCTAACCACTAGACTAGACGTTCGCATATTAAAAAAACGTAGGCTGTTTTCTGCATTAATCTGTAATAGTTAAGGCGTATTATCCTTAATCAAGTCTTTATCAGCAAGCGTAGTTGGTTTAGTGGTATAATTACCGCCTGCCACGCGGTAGACCTGGGTTCGATTCCCAGACTACGCATTTTGTTTGACTTTGCTGGGTCCAATTTACTCAAACAAGGCGCTCCTGTATTTGCGTTTGATCACATCACGCAGACCGCATTCTCATGGTCACAAATGCAAGGCAGCACTGTCCTGTGCATTATCCTTTTCTCAATGGGAAAATAACTACGCGCCTTGTCCGCTGCTACTTGCGTGTGCCACCTGCTAGTGCTGTGAAGGTGCTGTTTCCAGAAGGCTCTTTCCCTAGCTCAACGCTGGTGTGCAGACAAGGCGCTGTAGGAAAGGCAACTTGGTTGACGTCAACCGCCACAATCTCTTTATGGCGCCGCTTGCGTCTTTCGTTCATTCCTTGCTTCATCTCACATTCCACTACCCAGCAAACAGCCAGCTGTTGTAAAAGTTGGAAAACCCTGCAAAAGTCAATTGCTTGTCGTCTGTTGCCTGCGTGACACGTATCAATGGCTCGCCATACTAGATTGTATGCAATTCTGGAGTTGGAGCCTGAAGCGACGACAAGAGAGGTGGGCCAGTCTTTTCGAAAGCTGAGCCTGCGCTGGCATCCGGACAAGCACCCGCCCGACCAGCGCGAGCAGGCAACTGAGCGTTTTCGTGAGATAGCAGAGGCATACGAAGTGCTTAGCGACGGTAAGTGCGCTTACCTGTGCAGGACGACCGTATGTTGCTCAGGTTTCATCAGGATGGGCTTTTTACTTGCCTATACTTACACGTCTGTCCATAGAGGAAAAGCGTAGCGTCTATGATCGCTATGGCGAGGCCGGTCTGAAGGGCGAGGTGCCTGTAGAAGGTGAGTGAATGGCCCATGGCGCGGGGCATTATGTGCATGCGCGTGATGGCGCATGTGTCTGCGATAAGGGCGCGGCTCATGCGTCTGAGTGTTGCAGATGAAGCTGGCTATCACTTTGAACATTTTCAGGTAAATGGCGTAGCAGGTGTATGCTGGCAGACAACGCCTGTGTGCAGCGAGTAACCGATGCGCTCGCTACATAGTTCCACTCGCCGTTTGATGTGTTTCGCAACTTTTTTGCGCACGATCCAGCCTTTGCACAAATGTTTAATCATACTCATGGTAGGCTTAGATAGCACGTATGTTTGCGGTTAGCCATAGCTGACCTCGCGCATTCAATAGGTGGCTTTGCTCAACAGCGAGCGAGCACAATGCCGGCTGGCAGTCCATTTGCCCGCAGTCCATTTGCTGGGAGTCCTTTTGGAGGTGGCTTGTTTGCCGGTGGTCCATTTGCCGGCGGCCCCTTTGCTGGCGGTCTCTTTGGTGGTAGCCTCTTTGGCAACGATCCATTCTTTGCACAAAGTCCATTTGGACTGCATGGCCAGACACAGTCGTTTGGCTTTCACCCTGGGTTTGACGCTGGTGTACCGCACGAGCGTCTAGAATCCGGCCAGGGTACCTCGCCCGGCCAGGTGATGACCAGTGTCAGTCATCAGAGCAGTAGTCGTTCGGCGGGTGAGCCGCGCGTCGTGTCCCGGCAGCAATCAGTAAGCGTGGTTAATGGGCAGCGGACTGTTATCACCAGGACGGTGGATGCCAATGTAAGTAAACAGTCCTGCTACGTGGTAGCGGTCGCTGACGTGCGATGCGCAGGGCACCGAGACTACGACAGTCGAGCGGGCAGATGGCTCGCGAGAGACGACTGTGAATGCGAGCGGCAATGCGCTTGCAAGCACGTCCTACCGTGGCTTTGGCAGCGGTTTTCGATTCTAGCCTGCAAGACGATGATATTGCACGCTTGGTGTTGTGCACACAAGGTCGCGGCCACAGCGCTGCAGATCATAGTATTCCACATACGTTTCTCGGTAGCAGTGCTCTACGCGCGTCTTTCTACTCTGATCTGTGCCCAATCGACACATACTGCAATGTTACCGACCCTTTTCACGACGACTAGTGTACATGTAACACAAAGTGAAGGCAAATGAAGATGCATTCAAGGTGTACACACCTCACACGGCGTCACGCGCTCCGGACGGCCAGAGCGCGCAGACACGAGGACGACCGTGGCAAAGTGGGACGACGCACTTTCGCCGGATACGCTCATACGTGAACCGCCGCCAGCAAAGTGCGCGGATGCATGCGAGCACGCACGCGCCGACAGCGCACTTAGTTCTCCTCAGTGCGGACGCGGGCCTTGGCGTTGGTGACCTTGATGTTGAGCTGGGCAGCGCGCTCAACGATCTGGATGCGCTTGCGCGACGAGACGTTGTGGGCGATCTCGGCGGCGTAGGTGCGGTTCTGCATCATGAGCAGGTCAAGCTCCTTGACGTTGGAGACGAGGAACTTCTTGAAGCCGTTGGGCATGAGGTGGCGGGTCTTCTTGTTGGAGCCATAGCCAATGTTGGGCATAGCAATCTGGCCCTTGAACCGGCGACGGACGCGGTTGTCAATACCCTTCGGCTTCCTCCAGCTAGCCTGTAAGGGAGCAAATCAGAGGTACACGCACTTGTGTAAGCAAGTAGAATTACGACCGCCGACCAAGTGGCATGTCGCCATCCAGACCGCGACTAGACGTGCTCGCGTTTGGCGTGACCTGTTTGTATCGCTGCCCGCCGCGTTCCCGGTACACGCGACTGCAGGCCACGCTCAGTCTAGACGCGGCACGTCTACAAGAGTCCAATGGCACGCTGCTCGCTATGACTACTAACATCGACACGGAGGAACCGGTCCGACTGGTGGCGGGCGAAGCGCTTGGTGCGCTTCTTCACGATGGGCGTGCGGTTCAGAGAGGTAACGGTGGTCATTGCTGCAGAGACCTACACAAAAGACGATTGTTGGATAAGTAAGCGGTGGCTGCATTCGTAGACGACGCTCCTTTCATCGCGAATTCACCGCCCCACGGCCAGACGCGCGGTTGGCGCACGCGTCGGCGCAATGCACCGACGGTGCTAGCCTGTGCAGCTTTGTCCAAGTGGCCCGCTCGGAATGCGTGTGGCAGCAGGCGGACTGCCACCGCATGCCGTGCCCGCACTCGCGCGCGATTCAGCGTGGCAACGGTCCGTGAGATGCACGCTCGCTACCGTTGGCCAGCCGCCGCGTTGCATTACGGCTACACCAGCGCTCATTTCGACATCGTCCAGTGACGCGCTTGTCGCCAGGTAACATCCACCCGCCGCCATCCATCCGCGCATGTATTGCATACGCCGTCACCATCCATCATCCATCCATCCGCCCATTCATCCGTGCGTCGGCCGGTACGTTCGTCCGGCAATCTGCTGGGTCTGTCCAAGCACGCGCCGCCTACCTACTGGTCGTCCTCTGTTCTGTGCTGGAATAGGGCAGGGAAAGAGGCCGGCCTCAGAGGCGAAGCGCCTCCACTGCGAAGCACTTATTTTGCCAGTTTCACTCGATCCGTACTTGCGCGCTGCAGCCAACATGACACACACCGACTCCTTCGCAGCCTACTCATACTTTATCGCAGTGTGTAGCTTAAAGACCGCCCACGCCGCAACACCTCGCTCTTTGGTGACTACGCCCCTTACCTTTTCTCTCCTGCTTGCTGTTTCGGCCTGTTGCTACTCTTACCTGCGCCACCACCCGCCTCGTTCTCCTTATTTCTGCTCGACACGCTGCCTATTCCGGTGCATATCTCTACCGTCGCTGCAACCATGTCTTCTCGCCGCGACGAAAAGAATACTAGCACGCGCGAGCGGTCCAGGCAAGTGGGCGGCCGGGGACTGCGAAACGACCGGCACGCTAATCGCAGCCTCTGCATCGATGCACAGGTCACCAATGTCGCGCCGTCGGTCGCAATCGCCGCATGCGCGACGTGCCAGCGACCAAGATGGCGATGAGCGTGCTGTAGCGCATGGTGGTAGCCGCCCGGAGCGGCGCCAGCAACGCGGCCGGCTTCGTGAAGGCGACACAGCACAGCCACCGCCACGCTGGGGTGGTGATGCACTTTTGGACGCGGAAAAACGCGACACAGATGATGCGACGGCGGAGGAAGAGGCGCCCAAGGAGAAGCCCAATTTCGGACTCTCCGGAAAACTGGCGGCCGACACCAACATGCATAATGGCGTCGTCGTCAAGTATTCTGAGCCATCAGAGGCTCGCAAGCCAACAGCTCGCTGGCGTTTGTATGTATTCAAGAATGATGATCATTTAGGTAAGCAGCGGCCAAAGGGCGGCTGAATGTGCGTTCCATAGCTGTTTACCGACCACGGTGCCCAGATCTGCTGCACATCCACCGTCAGAGCGCCTACTTGCTTGGCAAGGATCGTCGGGTAAGTGTCGGCGGTCTGCGGCACGATGTTGCGAGCCGCTAACCTGTGGCCCGGCTTTGCAGATTGCCGACATACCCATTGACCATCCATCCTGCTCCAAGCAACACGCAGTTATTCAGTTCCGCCTGATGACCGAGCAAACGCCAGTCGGCCAAGTTGGTGAGCCTCCAAAGCGTGTTATCAAGTGAGTTTGCCGTGTAGACTGGGACTGCTGTTTTGGTGCCAATTGTTTATGCTGTCTTGCACTAGACCTTTTATCATTGACCTCGAATCCACCAATGGCACCTTTGTCAACGATGAGCGCATTCCTGCATCACGCTACTACGAGCTGCGTCCCAAGGATACGCTGCGTTTTGGATGCAGCACTCGTGAGTATGTGCTGCTCCGTGAAGAGGACGCGCGTTCAGAAAGCAAGAGTGCGGTGGCGGCCAAATCGCCGACCGTGGCGGCTGTTAGCAGTAAGGAGCTCAAGGCATAGACGACGCTATCAATACGTGAATATAGGATTTAGTGCACATTCTTCCTTGCATCAAATCGTGCCAACATCCTTGCGTGGGATAGAAGGACAGACAGTGCTGCTATTATGAGTAGAACATTTATTGACAAAGCTACACCACACGCGTATGCGGACCAGGCACTAGGCCGTACCAGCGGCCATGCTGTAGGCGAGTTCATCCCGTGTCCTGCTCTGGTAGCGTGCATTACTAGGCGTCGGCCGGGCGGCTGGGATGTCGGCGATGCTGTCGTTCCTGTCGCGCTGCTACGGCGATGTTGCCAGTGGCCAGCGTGATGGAGCTTTCCGTAGACAAGGTGGATGTTGCGTCACTAAAATGGAATAGGCCAGACTCTGCATCTGATGCGTCGTCATCGGAGCCTGGATCCAAATCCGATTCGTCGTCCTCGTCTAGTTCATCCACATCGCCTATGCTGTCCAGCTCATCATCCTCACGTGCGGCTTCCAGAGACTCTTTGCCGGCGGCGGCTTGACGCTCACTGACTAATGGCAGAGCGGGAAAGCGAAAGTGCTCATTGGTGCGATGCTCAATAGCGCTATAGCTGCCGGCACTACTGCGTGACTCGGTATGTGTGCTATCGGAGCGCGGCCGTGACCGTGCAATGGCAATGCCGTTCACCGCTGCCTCTGACGCGCCATTGGCCAGGCCCACTGACGCACACCGCTGCTCGCCTAGCATGCTAAGAACTGTGGGTGTGGTCAAGGAGCCGTAGCTGCCATCGTCATCATCGTCATCATCATCACCGTCGTCCGTGTTTACGTCGGCAGAGAGTCCGCCCAGCGCAAGGTCCATGCCGACACAGTCAAGGGCGGCGTCATTTGTCGGTGCCATCGCACTAGACGAGCTCATCGAGCCATCCACAAACAAGGCCGAGTGGCTGCCGTGATCGCCAACAATGCCCAGCTCCGATTCGTACTCGATGCCGTAGCCTTCGTGCATACCAACCAGATCTGGCATACTCTCGTTGCCCGCTGTCATCCCACCATCGTCGCCATCGCTATCGCCTATGGTCGTATCTTCGCCAAAGTACGCGTCCAGATCGTCTAGCTTGGAGAGAATATCCTCTAGCGAGTGCTCGGCGTCGTCGTCAGAGCCTAGGCCAGCAAGTCCACTACCACTATTGCTATCGCCGCCGCCAGTGTCGCTGCCGTTGAGCATCATATCATTGGTCATTGTGTGCGAGAGCGCATCGCCATCCAACTCTGATATGTCTTCCTCTAGCAAATCGTGCATCATTGACGCGTTACTCGGCCAGCCGCCGGGTGCTGACGGCGCCGGCGTTGAGGAGGCACCCACGACGGCAGCCGCAGCCGCAGCCGCAGCACCGGCAAAGTCAAAGACTGATTGGTTGTCGTAGGAGAGATACACCATGGGCGCGTCTTCATAGGGCATGCCGACCGTTTCCGAGCACGCCTGTAGCACTGCTGCGACGTTTTGCCGTGTGGCATGCAGCGAAGCGGCAAAGTCGGCGGCAAATGGCGCGCTGGTCGTGCTGCCGCCATTGGCTGCAGATCGGAAGATGGACGGCACCGTCTCAAACTCTCGCTGTGCGATGGCCGTAATGACGTGGGCACGTGTCATGCTTTCCACTGAAAAGTTGGGATGGACACCGCCGCTGCTGCCACTGCTGATGCTACCAGGCGCCAGCGGATTGACCGGAGAGCTCGGCGAAGAAGCCATACTGGACATGGGCGTGCATGCTTGCATAGCCACCTCGAGCACTTCGAGTGCATCGTCAGCGTACTCGGTAGGCAGCAACCGGAGCAGTGGTGCAATCACAATCTCCGTGCCGGACGGCTCATCCTGGCCATCACCGCGGCGCAAGTCGATAAACGACAGCAGTGTGCGCAAAATGTGCAGCACCGATCGCTTATACCAGGGCGTTTGATTGGCCAGCAACTCCGCAATAAAGGTGAGCGCGTGCCACTCGTAGCGCGGGAAGTAGACATCCTTGAGGGCAAGATAGATCTGTCGAATGAAATCGTCCTTGGGCCGGAAGCGTCGACGTGCAAGAGAATCTAGCGTGCGCCGCAAAGCATCCTGGCCGTTTCTTTCGGCCATCTTTGCCAGATTGCCGGCTACCTCAACAACGCGATCATCATAGCTCATTTCCTCCACTGTGCGCGAGAACCAGGGCAGATTCGCCAGCACCGCAAACAGGTATCGACTTTCTGTCGGGTCAAGCAGCGCGTCGCCTCCCACCAAGATTAGACGGTTCATCATGCGCAGGCAACGCGGCTCTGTCTCCTGGCAGCGAAGGCCCTTGGCCAGCAGTGGAAGCAGGCCGTCAAACTCGGCGTTCCATCCCGCGGGAAAGTTGTCGGAAAGCGTTGTCTGCGTGCTCGGATCGTCAAAGTCCAGCCGTTCCAGCATTGGACCAAGCATTTCCAGCCCCATGGCATACTCGTTGCGGCTGCCGGTGTACAGGATCGCCACTGATGCCCAAAAGGCCTCCGGAAACGCCAGAATATGCTCTGCGGTAAGTGGTTCCAGCATCGATTTGAGGGTAATCAAAATCTCGACTGCAAACTCCTGGATCTCCTCGGACTGATCCGACACCGTGTTGGACAGGCGACGGAGAATCTCAGCAAGCATTGCTTCGTTGAAGTGAGGCGCAAGCATGCGGAAGACGCGGAACGAGCTACAGGCTGCCTTACGCAGCGGACACTGCGTGCCCCAGTGCAGGGCCATTTCACCCCAGCGTTGGCCAATCTCGGGGTCTTCATGTGCGAAGAGCCGCACAAGCCGGGTCACCAGCGGCTCGGTAACGCTGGTGTTGCGAATGCGTGCCGGCCGTGATGCGTAGTTGGACACGCCCATACGCTGCAGTATCTGGCGTTGTTCCTGCGACGAGTTGCCGCCGGCACTTGGCTGCGTCAGACCAATGTCGATGCCAAGCATGTCGACTACGGCGCGCGCCAGCTCAGCCGTGTCTTCGGCCGCGTTATGTCGCATACCTCCGATTAGGCCGTTCACAACTAGCGACGGACCGCACGGCGATCCTGCCGGTCGACCGAAAAATACCGAGCACACCAGATGGCCAAGCAGCAGACGCATCTGCTCCGCGATCACCAGGATGTTGTGATCAAACTGGATGGCGCATGCGTGTAGCAGGGTCGGCAAATGAGGCAAGAGGCTGGGACCTGCTTCGATTGCCAGGTCCACTAGAAGAACGGTGGCCAGCTGCGCGCGCGAAAACTCGGGCCGTTTCGCGTATGCGCCAAGCACTTCGTCCACGTCCGCCACGCGTACGCGCGGTACCTTGTCGTACTGGCGAATGTCCATACGCTTCTCTGGCACAAGCGCCCGCGGGGCGATCTCGTCCATTAGTGCGTTGATGGTAACCTCGCGGGCGGTGGCACGGCCCAGATAGACGACCACGCGCTTGGCGTAGGTGATGAAGCCCGGATTGCGTTTTTCTAGGCCAAGGTGCAGCAGATAGACGATGACAACGCGTGCGTTGTAGGCACGCTCGCCAACTACCAGCTGCTCCCATGCTTTCTCGAGTTCCTTGTAGAACACATCGCCAAACTTGACCGTCAGATAGAAGAGGTTGTTAAGCACGATATGAGAGCTGATCGCCACTTCCGTCTCGTCATCCGGATCCATGGCCAGCTCCACATTGACCAGCCAGGGGAGAACGCTGATGACCATTTCTCGCTGTGCCTCGCGTGCAGAGACCGCTTCCAAGCGCACCATAATCTCAGAAAGCACTTCATAGGTGATTTCCGGGTGACGCTGTGCCAGTCGCGCCGACAAAGCATACTGCGCTTGCTTGTAAATAGTGGTCAGATTGCTATAGAGCGCCACCTCAAACTCGATGACGGACGAGTCAAGCAGGAAACGCTCTTCAAGTACATGTAGCAGGCGCACGGCCGTGCGGCGCACCTCGCGGTCTGGGTCGCCGACTTTGAACAGAGCCAGACCTAGAATCACATGTACCTCGCATGGATAGCTGCGGGCGCGGGTGAGAATGTCGATGAGCGCAAGGAAGTAGCCCTGTGTGTTGACATCCGGGTCCGACAGCATGTAGCAGCGCCGAATGATCGTATCAAAAATTTCCGGCTTGTCCGAGTTGAACGTGAGCAGCGACTCGAGCGCCGTGCGCGCGATCGAGTGCAGCCGCCGCTCGTGATTGGCAAATACCGACTCGATCCATGTATGGATGCCTTCCAAGTCAAACGATACGACTGTCTTCTCCTGGCCAGAAAGCTCCATGGACAGCGGACCACGGCAGCAGGCGGCCATGGCACGCAAAGCGGCAACTTCCGTCGATTTGAGCTGCTTCTCCAGCGCCGGTGTAATGCTGCCTTGTTCCATCACGTTCTTGCACTGACTGAGTACAGAACGCAGCATGCTGTGCTCGCGTCTCCGCGTCAGTTCGCGATGGCGACCATGGCCACACCACTCTTCCAGCGTGCGATACAAAGACAGCCGGAACTCGAATGGCATTGCACGCGACGGTTCCGTCAGGCGAGGCAGGTGCCAGCACAGATGTTCAGCAAGGCCGGCGAAATAGCGACGCAGCTCTTGAAATTCCCAGTCGATTTGCACCTCTGGATCTGACAAAAAGCTGCGCGTCTCCTTCAGCCAGTGTGCCATCCGTGGCACAACATCTGCATGTCGCAGATACTCGTCGTAGCGTAGGAAGCGCGACATCATCTGGTAAATGTGGGTGATATCAGTGCGCAGCCGATCAAACCGGCGATTGCGCCGTCCCAGGCCAGCAGACGGTGGCGGATTGTACGCCGAATGGCTGAATGAGCGCGAGACGCCCGAGGGCGTTGCTGGCGACGCTGCTGTGCTACGTGCACTGCCCAGCCCCTGTGTCGCAGCCACGGATGCGGCGCCGGAAACGCTGCCAGCACCACCAGAACTGTCACTGGTGCCCTTGGCGTGTGTAGCTGCCGAGTTTGAGGACTGCTGTCGTTGGTAGCGAGCAGGTGGCTTGCCGACAATATTGGTGCTGGCCATCAGGCTTGGATCGCGACCTCGTGCAGCCTGCCACGGATCTTCCAGCACACTACGCACAAACGGCTGCAGCTCGTCGAGCAACTGGGTAAACACGTTGCGATTGACGTGGCCAAAGGCGTCCACAACGGCATCACGGATCATATGGTGCTCGCAGATCATGTAGGGCAGTACAGCGCGGAAGAGATCGCGCGCCGTGCCGATTTCCTGCACCAGTACCACCGGCGACTGGTGCTTCTTTGAGGAGCCCGATGTTGCACTGCTGTGCATGCCGGTGGGCGAAAGAATGCTGGTCATGGAGACGGACGAAGCAGACGACGCAGACCGTTGGCGGCTGTTCATCTTTCCAGAAAGCACCGGCCCATTCATGCCAAGCGGCGCGTAGATGCTTGTAGGCGTGGCTGGCGGTGCCTGCAATGTGCTGGGCGTACTAGGTGGTGGCGGCGGCATCACGTCTACGGTGACCGTCATGGTGGCGCATGCAAAACGCAGGTACACCGACCACTGATCGATGAAGCGGTCGGTGACTAGCGAGGGACGCGGCTTGCCTGAGCTAGTACTGGCGGCCCCCACGCCACTCATATTGCCGCCACCCATGCTGCTGCTGGATGACAGGCCATACGGCGATTGTAGCGACGCGCTAGTAGGTGTAGGCGGCACTGACGGCTGCATATCGGCAGCTAGCGCAACCAGCATCTGCATCTGAGTCAATCGCGAGCACGCAGTATTGCGACAGAGTGCTACAGTGATGGGGCATCGCTCAAAGCAGGCGTTCACCAGTTCGATAAAGTGTTGATGCCACGTCTGCTGATGTTCGGGCTGCTCGCTCTCCGCCAAATCGCGTAGACGCATCTCTGCTATGTCATTGCCAAGACCGCGTTTTTCGCGCGCGCCGGCACCCACCAGCGGACCATGTGTCGGTCCGGGGTCGTTAGCGCCAGACTGCGCCGTGTCTTGCGTCATAAGCGCTTCCGCACGCTGGGTCAAAAAGTCGGCCAGCGTCATATCGAGTAAATCTACAACATGCGGTTGCCGCTCTAGTTCGCTCAGTTTGGAGAGTGCACTGGCCGCCGAGGGCTGCTTCTCATGACCCTGCTGCTGGTCTTGGCGACGCTGTTTGCGCAAAAACGCGTGCTCCTCAAACTGCTGCTCCACCTCGACCGCCAATCGTAACACGCGCACGGCGTACTTGCGGATCAGCGGCGAATGGCTGCACAACAGAATGAGACCATTTGCCTCGGTCTCCTCGATCAGATTCCAGACGTCGGGCGAGTCGAGATACATCATCTTGTACGATTTGAAGCGCGGTTTAACGCCGGCCTGGGTGGTGTCGGGCGTAATAGGGGCTGCAGTCGGCGCCGTCGCGTCGGATACACTGAGGAGGCCGTCGCCAGCTGATGCTTCTGCTGGCGAGGGCGCCAGAAGCATCTCATCGGACCACAGCTCCAACAGCTGCACATACAAAGGCAGTAGGCCAAAGTCGTCCGCGTGAGCGTTAGGTGCAAATGAGCCGACCAGCAGCTCGGTAAAACGATCGCCGATGCGACCGATAAACTTGGACATGCCCGACACCACCACGAAGCCGCCGCGCTGCTTGCCCAGACGGATAAGTGCGCGCGAAGCGGCGAGTGCCAGATCCGGATCTACGTGTGCGGTGTAGCGGCAAAGCATCTCAACAACCCGTGCCGTCGCCAGGCCGGCCGGCATGCAGCGTGGGACCGCATCCACACAGCAGCGGAGCAGATCAAAGTACGGCTGCTTTTCTTGCGGATAAACCACCGTAAGTGTAGTCAGGTGTGCGTATACCGTTTGCCCTTGTTCACCGGTGATGTCACGCGTCGTGCTGTTTAGAGCGCTGGAGACCGAGTAAATGTTGCGGTTGTTGAGGAACCGGTCATCCAACAAGAGCTGATGGCCGTAGCTGCGGTCAAACGCGAACCAGATGCGGCCAATGATGTCTGCCATCCGCTCATCTGCGTCGTGGATCGACTTTCTGTTGAGCAGCGCCTCAGGAAGCGGCTCTAGCGAGCATTCGAGCAAAGCTGGATCAAGCACTCGCAGATCATTTCCTGGCGGAAATGTGGCCTTGGTTTGACCGCGCTCAGCGTCCATCAGTGCCAGCAAGTAGGCGCGAATTGCAACCGCGCCACGTTCGGGCGTCATAGCATCCACGCTCCATGCAACGCTGCCGGTGCCGTCAATGCCGCCCAGCAGGAACGGAATGTGGTGCTTTGTGCCGTAGTCGATATCCTGGGTGAGAATGATGCGGATAATTACTACCAGCGCATCACCTGGCACGTCTGCAGGCAGAAAGGATCGCTTGCCAACGGGAAACAGTGCTCGAATAATCGACTCGATACGCTTGCTGGTCAGATTGAGGCTCTCCTTGCACCGGTGTAGGTACACCCACACCAAGCGTGAGATTGCATTCAGCGCAGGTACGCGTAGATTCTTATCCTAAGCACAGAAGGTAGTCATAGTGTGTGAGCATCCCGCACCGCCATTCACGCGTGCATCAAATGGCGTGACCATCTACCTTTAGCTTTTGGAAGCAGATATCCAGAAATCCGGTCCACTTTTCCAAAAAAAACTCGCGCTTGCTGACACACAGCACCGTGGTGAGCAGAGGAAATCCAGTCTGGCAGCGGGGATGATGCACATGTGCGCATAAGTCAGCGTGTACGTGCTAGTCGCCATCTCACTTCACATGTACCATCCAGTGTTTCGGCTTTGTAGCCATCTTGAGTGCTTTGGGAAACAGCATTTCCATGGCGTCCGTCCAGCCTGGATAGTTGACTTCGACGGTAGCATTGGGCGCCAGCGGCAGTAGCAGATCTACAAACAGCTGTGCGTAGGCATGCTTGACCTTGAAGCTATGCGTATTTGAAAAGAATTTGGCCAAACTTTGCAAAAAGTCTGAAGTATCTTGCAGTGCGTTCTCCGGGTACAGCTGTTCAATGGTGCAGCACAAAACATCAGCAATGGCTCACAGTATGCCATCCTGCACACCTTTCACCGCAGACTCACCTTAACACGCAGGAAGCGCATGGCGCGAATAAGCATCTCTGTCTTGCGATTTTCCTTTCCATCCGCATCAGGCGGCAGTCGTTCCAGTTCGGCAATGAACCGGTCGCTCACAGACATGAATCTGCAATGAGTGACGCGTAAGCATGGTGTGTGTCTTGCCAGATAGAACAGCATGTCCATACATACCGAACATTGGACAGCCATCCGATCAGCTCGGCAAATAGTGACATGATTGCTTTTCGGTTGTAAGAGCGCGACACCAGATCACTGGGCGTATCCCTACGTTAGCCCCGGTGCACCAGCAGCTAGCGCGCCTTCTACGTACGGATCGGTGTCGATTTGCTTAAATACGAGCTCCTCCAGCTTCTTTCCCAGCTCCTCCAGCAGCGTTCTATCGTGCAGCTGGCGTACCACTTCAATCAGCGCCCGAAACAGCACGATGGTGCAGACATGCTAAGTGAAGCGGCATTAGTACTGCAGCACACATCTAGTCGTTGACAAACGCATGCTCACCGAGCAGCGCTCGCGTTGCAAATTGTACATCTCCTGGCTACGTGGCTGTGGAATCCCCTCATGCCTACAGGGGAAAACGCACAGGCAACGGTTGGCCCAATGCAACTTTGCTGGTCCGTTTCGGTTCAACTTACCGGTTCCACGAGCCATCGGGAATTTTGAGCTTGCTCTTTCGCCAGAGCATCAGAGCATCGACCACATCGTTGGGTCGCTGCCTTGCAATTGCGCCAATGGCCACCAACAGTTTATCAAACTCGGGATCTGCACCATGACGCATGTACCCAGCCATATCTGGTTCTTGATCCTGTGACAGATACCGCCAAGTCGTTAATACGCAATTAAATCTGCCACCATGTGACATGTACGCACCAGACTTTGCTTCATGACCCAGGTCAGCTTACCCTCGGCTGCCGCCGCAAACTCGACAAACAGTGCATGGATCATGAACTCGGCCGGATTTCGAAGTGAGACTGCCGACGATGTGTCGCTGGCGTTGCTACTGCCTCCGCCTACACTGCTAGGTCCCACACCACCACCGCTGCCTTGGCTATCCGTGCGTGTATGTCGGCCGTGTGGTAGATGCAGGTGGTGGCTATGCAGACCCAAGTGGTGCGAGCCAAGTCTGGCCGACCCTGGTACCGCACTGGGCGCTGGCTGATATGTGATACCAGAGGCCGACAGCTGGTGATGGTGGTGCGAGATGGATGATGACATGGAGCCGGAGCGCGAATGCTGACGCAGCGCTGGCATCGACATCTTTTTGCGGATCGAGCCGGTGGACGTGGAAGATATACTGGTAGAGTGGCCGCCGCCAGGTACAGCTCCAGGTGCCGTGGATGTGGTGGATGCAGGTGGCGACGTATCGGTCGGACTGAGCAGCGATGTGGTCTTGATACTGGCTGGCGTCTGGTTGCTGCGCGCCACGGCGGATGCCGAGAGCACCGATCTTGCGTCCGAGGGCAGTCCGTTTGCGCCGCTGGCTGCACCGCCCGCACCACCGCTTGACCACATGGAAATGCCTGACGCCGAAGCTGCGCTGGAAATCACCGCAGGATTTGGCATGGCACTAGGGCCATTGGTGCTTGCACTAGTGCCGCCTGGTGTCGGCTGGCTGCCCGACGCAAGCCAGGACGACTTGCGGCCAGTGCGGCTACCAAAAAAGTAGGATGACTTTTTCCGGAGCTGGGCTACGGCGGACGATGCAAACCCAAGCGGCGTTGTTGGCGTCTGTACAGGCAACGACATGGTCTCGGCGTCGCGTGCACGAAGCGGCGCAGTTGGCGGCGTAGAGGTGGCACCTACGCCTCCGGTAAATTGGTATCCGCTGGACGAACTGGGTGTACCATGCTCGGCCCATGCTGTCGATGGCGGCGGTATCTGTATGTAGGCTGGACGAGGTGCACGACCCGATGGTGGATGCGGCAGTCCACCAGCATTACTGCCACTGCTGCCTCCACCGCTACCTCCACGCACGCCGTGCGAGATGGGCGGACGTGCTGGACCGCCGCTGCTACTAGAGCGCCGTTGTTGTGGTGCACGCGTGCGATGCGTTGGCCTGTTGGGCGTGGCTACGCCAGTCGCTGCACTGGCTGTGGGCGATTCACTGGCCGTCGGCGATGTGAGAATGCCCGACGCCAGCAGCGAGGAGAGACGTCGCGGCGAAGTGACGCCCGAAGGCGGCGGTGGAGTGCTCATACCGACGGCGCGTGCTGCTACACATGCACTGACGCGGCCTGTACTCGCTGTAGCACGATGAGGCGTCCTTCAGGCCCAACGTGGCGGCGAGACGTGTACTGCTGGTAGAAGGTGCGTGTGCTTGCACGCGTTGCACACAAAGATGAAAATGACGTGAACAACAGCAATGGCTGTTACGGTTGCATACAAATCCTGTGGCGGCTTAGCGCTCGACAGAATACCGCAGACAGATTCGTGGTGTGGCTGCAACGACGGCAGCGGCGAGTGTACAGCAGGAAGAGGGGTGGTGGATGTATGGGAGCGTGTGTACAGAGTGCGCCGCGTGTTGCCCTGCGGATTGAGCCACGCGGCCGCTATGACCACGGCGATAATGATAGACCGCAGGTAGTGGCAGGACCAAGGGGAAGCGTGTAAACAGGTGCAGGTGGGGATATGGGCAGGTCAAGAGGGAGGAGAAGGAGCAAGGCACACAAGTGTGGTTCAGAAGATAAAAGAGGCCACAGTCGCGTCGCAAGTGCCAGTGGTCACCGACCAGTACTTGTACCAATACGTTGCTGCCTACTGTAGGCACCAACGATAGGCAGCGAAAACAGTAGATGGATAGATGGTCAGAGCACAGGTATTGGTGATACAGCAGCAGCAGCAGCAGCAGCAGGAGCAGCGCAGCAGCAGCAGGAGTAGTAGAGCGACATTCATTGCCAATGCCAGTACACTAGTATGTGGCACGTGAGCTGCGAGTGTGTAGTGCGAATCCCAGGCTACAGCTCGTGCTGATGCGTTACGCCTTTCCTGCTCAGCCCGCCGACGGTTATGCTGGTGTCGAGAATAGTCGCTGCTGTAGCAGTGTCCTACCAGGTGTGCAGCTGTATACTGCAGTCAAGGCCATGCTGGTCATGTCCACCTGCAGCAAGGAGGCCCAGAAAATGCCATTGCAACACCTATCAGCATCGGCCCATTGTGTGCAGGCTAGCGTTCCCCGCAGGCATAGGCCGATCCCAACTAGGATATAATGCATAGAAGCGGGGCCCAATACTGGCATCTGGACGGTGCTGGCGTGGATACGTGCGACGGAACCATACATGGTTTGAAACCAGTGTGGACGCAGCAGCGTACGTCACAGTCGAGTGCAGCTAGGTACAAGACAATTGCGTAGGCAGTAACAGTGTCCATGCAGGCGGATGGCGTGTACTGGGCGACAGACGCGTGGCTTGAGGATGCATCGCGTTCTGGAACGTGTTTGAGGAATTGGAGTTGCGGCTCGAGCAAAAAAGCTGTTTGGCGAGTGGCTTTGGTACCAAGCGCGCTTTAGCTAAACCGTGATGCTCTTGCAGCAGCCGGCAGGAATAGCAATACATTGGAGGTTTGCGCGGCTGCTCGCCACAGCACGATCAAGCATGTCGTGGCATTGATTGAGAAACGGGCAGGATTCGAAGCTTTGGCGAATGATGGCTGATAATGAATTTATGAGACAACATTTGTGATCAGCCTGATTATGGCCACTGGTGTTCTGCACTCTCCCCAATGCAGCCAGCTCAAAATGGCTTGTTGCTTTTGCAGAGGGATGAGCAAAGCAGCGGTGGCACTGCCAATTACTGCAAGTTTACTTGTTGCATGTATTAATTTAGGCAATCACTGGAAGCAACTAGATGAAGAACATGGGCCGAATCAGGCACCGCTATTTATCATCCTACACCCTCCTAAAGATAGCATATTCTTGGCTATTGTGTCCGTGTATCCACTCATGTTAGTAGATAGAAGGCGCCTGTAGTTGAGGCGGCTCCTGTGCCAACACAGATGCTGATTCCTGCACATGATGTGGCGGCGGTGGCGGCGGCAAGGGCTGCGGCGGGAGTGGCAACGGCCCTGGAGGCGCAAGAGAGCTTTGTCGTGCAGGTCGTGCGTACAAGTAGAGAGAGTAGAACATATTGACAAAGTCGGGGTCATTCTGGGATACGCGCAATATGGAAGATGTAGATGAGCATCAAATCAAAGGTGGGCTGGGCGTCTTTGCGCTATAGCACTTACCTGCATGGCATGTGCCACAGTCTGCACAAACAGCGGTGTTGGCTGTGCTGGCGAGAATCGCGAGAAAAGCGCCACTAGTGCCGCGTCGGTGGTGTTGTTACCCGCTAGCGGCGGAAGTGGCATTGCATTTAGGGGTGGCTGATGTACGCCAGGCAGTGAGGTACCAAGGTTCGGCGCTGCTCCAAAGGGTGGCGGCACAGATGGGCCCGGTGTGCCGCCGAGCATCATCGGCGTGCCAATGGGCGTGTGTGCGTGCGGCTGGTGGGGCAGCTGCGGCGACGGGTGGTAGTGCATTGCCGGAGAGGATGCTGTCGGCGTGTGCGCCGGACCAGACCCCGTCGTGATATGTGAAGACGGCAAGCCGGCATTCAGCACAGCCAAAAGATTGCGCTCACGCGGTCCTGCAGGAAGTCCATTTGTCTGCGAGGGAGTTGCGGATGCGGCCATGGACGGTGATTGCCCCATAAGATGCGCTGGTGCAGTCTGAGCTGGCGACGTATGTTGCTGCTGCTGCGGCGGCGGCGACGCCGCCATCATAAGTGGTGCCATCGGTGTAGCGCCGCCTGCTTGATCCGAGAATGGTGCTATTCCAGTCGTGACTGGAGGCGCTTGTTGTGCTGCTGGTCCATTTTGAGAATCTCGACCAGAGGTAAGTAGTGCCAGCAGTGAGGCCGCTCCGTCATTTGGCGCACGGCCAGTAGTCGTGCTTTGCGTCTACTCAAAAGTACACCAGTTAGCTATAGGAAGAGTACTTGCATATCATGCCGCATACTTGCCGCCAGCTCTCCATGACCTGCCAAAGGTGCAAGGGGGCTTGCTGCGCCCATCAGATGTTCATGCGGCTGAACAGGTGATACTGCTTGCTGTGACATTGCAGTAGCCATGGGTGATGCATTGTGTGCAGCCGTACGAGCATACTGCGAGCGTGCCAGCAATTCATCAACAATATCGTCAGACCGATAAAGGCCGCCAGTTGACATGCCAGGGCCATTGGAAGGTGGCACAGTGGGCATAGGATGCGTCTGTGCGGCATCGGGTGTCGAGTGCCATCCGCCATCTATTGTCGCCTGTTGGAATATACTAAGCAAGTCAGCTACCCTAGCATTGGTGGCAGCGTCTGGTTGTGCCTGTGATGTCAACGATGCAGCCAAATTGTTATATCCTTCCACTTGGGCAGAGGAATGGTTTGCCGCGTGTTGCGGATGCAGATGTCGACCATCGGCGCCGATATCCTCGGCCGACAAAGCGCGATACCTAATGACCAAGTCAACAAACGCGGACGCCTGCTCAATATCGAGTCATCGACACCGACCGATTCAGGTTATCCCAGATGCGCTCGCGATCTTTAGGATCAAATACCCAAATGCCATACACCGGTGCTGGTCCAGACTTTGTCGTATCTGTTGCTCATTGCCGACAGACGATGCAGTCAGCATCCAGATAGTAGCAGGCACTCGTGAACTCTAGGATTACTGGCACCCTACCTGCACGATACATGATATATTCATCCGTTTGATGTAACATAAAATTGGGATCCAAGAACGAAAGCGTATTGTCCAGCCCAAGTCGGTTCAGAATGAAGAAGCCAAACCGCGGCCCCACCGAGCTGTCCCACCGACGAAAGCGCGTTAGCCGGCTGTGCACCCACGCCAGCACCACCGTCTCGCGACAACGCTTTGGCAGCACACCGTTCAAACAGGAACATGGCTCCTTCCACCCCCTTCTTGGTCTGCATACCAAGGACACGCGCGGCGAAAAAAACGTGAACAGGCAGCGCCAAGGGAGAGTCATCGCGGCGCACTTACCCATTCGCGCGTAGCCGGTTCAAACTCGTAGAGCACCGAGTGGCTGGCCGAATCCAGAATCCGGACTACATGAGGAATATGCCGCCGTAGCACGGCAAGATTGACCGCGTCACGTACGCTGGCTGTGCTCTCTCGCTGCTGCTGCGCAGGGCCGGCCGCTTGAGCTTGAAGTCGTAGCGCTCGCTGTTGCTGTTGCTGCTGCTGCTGCTGCTGTCGACCAGACTTGCCTGTCGCCTGCTGCTGTCCCGTAGATACGAGACGAGTCATTCTGGCGAGCTGGTGTGCTATACTGGCGCAGTTGGAGAATGTATACGATGTTCAATGTCTCGACAAATAGATGAGAACGACGACGAACAAGCGGAAAGCGTGACGCGATACGAGACGCCGACGAGACCACCAAAACACCATCCACCACCCGGCAGCATGCCTTGCACACGGATAAAGGAAGAGTTTATTCGACACCAAAAGAGATAATGGCCAAGGCGAGATGGGGTGCCGACAGAAGGAACGCATGGTGTACGCTCCATCAAGCGCACAGGTTGGGTATCAGGGCAGAGATAGCGTGGCGGTCGAGATGCATCGAGCAGCGCCGACAAAGACGGCGTGCGTTCTTGATCGGCCCTCCTGGTGCGACGGCTTGCTGCGCTACGTTGCGTGCAAACCGCCCAGCAAGTATACTAGGTTGTGGCAATGGCCGCCGGACAAACGACGCGATCGGGCGGTGCCATCGGCATGGCGAGCATTGCCACCACGTATGTGCCCGCATGAACCAAACTGTGCCATCAAGAGTGCATGAGGCCGGTCATCTGCAGCCAGCGGATACACGCGTGAAGAATACCGTCCGCGGAGTCTGCGCAGGAATGCGCGTCCTCCTCGACCGTAGCTGTGCTACGCTGACAGCACACGGCAGGCGGTGTGCGGGGTCCGGGAAAGGGAGCAGGCATGCACATCTCGCTAGCTCAAGTGGCGCGTAGCATGTGCTTCACATCCCGACCGCTCATGACGGGCACACCATGCGCGTGCGCCTTGATGCGCAGGTTTGCGTCACTGGTGATAAGGCAGCAGCCGCTAGCCGTGTGGCGCTCACAGACGCTAAGGATAACATCGTCGAGTGTCTTGCGCAACCGTCGGTCCACCCGTTTCTCCGCATAGTCACCGCCATCCACAGGCGGCATAGGGCTAGAAGCATCGTCAGCCGCGGTTCTAGCCTGCCAAGTCACAGCAGTGGCATCCTCGACATTGTCCCACACATTATCGTCTAGATCGTCAAAGGACTCGCTGCGATACTGAATGTCCGGCAGATAGTTGCCGCGTGCCGTCTGCACGCGAACGTGACTGGGGCGTTTGTCGGGGGCAAACAATGCCTCCAAGTAGGCGATAGCATCGTGGGCTGCTGTGCCAAGGGGCGGAGGGCTGCGCTGCAGGCCATCCAGCTCTCTAACCACTACAGAAAACACACATATACCAAAGTAGCGGGTTAGCGGTGCGTCATCATGAACAGCTACCACGGTAGCTTACCCGCCAGCGGCAATACGATGGACCAGCGCGCAGAATCGACCACGCGCTGCACCATGGGCAGATCACGAATAAACATGTTGGTGTCAATCAACAGCGTCTTCACCTGTGCCACGCTGTTACTCGACACTGTGCCAGCTTTGGTGGCAGCATTCGCACGGCGTACGCCGTCGCCAGCGCGCGACCCGTGGATGCCATCACGTTCGCGTCGACTGGCCTGCAAAAGTGTTTCAAGCTCTTGTTTGCGCGCCTAGTGTCCTGTGGCTTAGCGAACGTTGGATCATACGCGCAAGACGGCCCATTACACACCTTGAGCTCGCTAATCTGTTCATCTTCTGTCTCACTGCTTTCCGTATCCTCCTCCTCCCCGTTTTCGTCATTGGCTACTTCTCCCGACGGCGATACGTTCGTTTGCAGGTCTCCACCAGCCGGTTGTGCCGGCGCCATTAGACTAGCGGCCTCGTGGTGCACTTTTACCAGGTCTTCTGTCTCGTCTGGCAGAGGTAGCGGTGCAGCAACATGGAATTCGTAGCAATCAATGTCAGCGTCAAGCCCATCGACATTCTGCAATCAGATTATGTTAGCCATGGAGTTGTCGCACATTGGCCTGATATATCCAGCAACGTTACCTGTGCCAGCAGGTAGCCGAGCTGCACAAGGCGCTTCTTACGGCGCAGCAAGAGCGCATCGGCGCTAATGCCATTCTCGTCGTCCAAAGCACCGCTGCTTGGCTCGCTGTTGCCATCCCCGCCATTGTAATCGCCAAACGGTTCAGCCCAGTGTCCGTAGTCAGCATCGATAAGTTCCACCGCGTCCTCCGCATCTCGATTGCGCGTAATGTCGTGTGCGGCTAGCGTAGCCGAAGAAAGAACATTGTCCATCCACGGAAGTCCCTGGAGCTCGAAATCCTCGGGAATTACTTCAGCGGCAGCAAGAGGCAGCTGTGCCGACAGCATATCATGCATACTCTCATTGGCGGCAGCCAACTGGTGCCATGTTTCGTTAAGATATCCTACAAGATGTTTCCAGAATCCTGCCGAGGCCTAGCCAAACCAGTGTATCAGCACTTGTCGCAAAAAAGATCGTCATGTGCTGCCTACCTCGCGTATAATAGCCCCCTTCCACGCGACGCTAGTCTCAGGCGATATCTCCGTGCTACCCGCGGTTGCATCCAAGGGCTTGGCGCTTTGCGCACCACACATATCCGCAGCTGCAAGCCATTCTAAAAGCACCAGAGTGTACACCAGTACGCCATTGCTGACTGGCTGGCGCAGTTTTTGCTGCTGCTGCAAGCCCCAAAGCGCTGCAGCTGTACGGAAGACAAGTTGTGCCGCACCCACGACAGCCGAGCTTTGTTGCAGTTGCAGCTCTTGTTCGGTATCCGAACGTGGCACACAGTGGAGTCCCACCATGGACACGTTGAGTACCGCAATACGGAACAAGAACCAAAATGCACTTTGTGGATGTCTAGACGTGTCCTTGGCCAGAAGAGCACACAAGTGACCAGGTATTGTGCACTGGAGAAGATCATCAAAGGCGCTCAGACTAGATTGCGTAGGCGAGAGACATTAGCTGTTAGTGTGGGTGTTGTTGTATAGGATGCCCGCAGTCCGTCGACATTACCCTGTCTCGCCAAAGAGAATGCCGTAAAGGCGAACTAGCGAGCGTTCAAGATACACAAACTCCGACACCTCCTGTGCTATAGACTCGGTCTTTGTTGATTGGTACCAGACACGATTTGCTTCGATGAGCGAAAGCAAAGACTCTTGCGCGCTATTGAACGGCTTTTTGGCTGTCAGACTGCAATAAAACGCGTCAGATACTGGTAATCATTTGTGCACACATGCATGTCGTATACATACCTGCGGCTGTAAAAGTAGAACGCTTCCAGTTCATGTCCCGAGGAGAGAATGGCTAGCTGATTGAACGCCTTGCCTGCTCGACGGTGGATGCATTAGCGACGATCATTATCTGGGTTCCACTGCACATGCCACAGTGTGCCTATGTACATACCGTTTTCTGGCATGAGGCGAACGGCGAGTCGATACCAGGCGCGGGCCTTTTTCATCCAGTACCGTCGAAGTGTATCCACCTCGCCGCCACTTGCCAGGCCAAACATACCGCGGTAGCGCGCCAGATCACCCAGTGCCGTAACACATGAGTACACGCCAATATGCACATGATCATGCCGTTCAGCGTTAACTTCGCCAACCGCCATTGCAGCAGATTGCTTTGGTGAGCGCTGCAGCGTTATCGCTAGCGAGTTGTAAAACTCCTCGGACACGGAAATATGCTCGTTCAAAAGACGACGAAGTGTATCGGCTGGTCCCGACACAGCCGCATCTGTGGTCACGTCATTGCTTGTTGCAGTGGCATTCGCCAGCGGATGTTTCATCGCGCGTCGAAGTGAGTCGATGAGAAGGTAGGTGCCAAACTTCCACATTCGCGCCTGCGCATTTGGTAGCGCTTCCATTGTAGCGCCCGTCTCCGCAAGGCGCTTGTAGCACGACAAAAGACTAGGATATGAATAGCGCCAGCGTTACATGTCAGTTGATTGCGCGTTTTCGCTCACAGTGCGTGTTTGTGTCCTAGCGCACTTGCCTTTCGCAAAGATCAAGCTTTTCACGCCATCCAATGGCATGTGCGTTGGTGCCATTGAGCGTAGCGCATGCAATATCCGACTCCACCGATGAGCGCATCGCGCGTGCCACACGCTTCTCTAGGCGACTAATCTCCGTGGGAAGCGCAACAGCCGCGTTACGCTCCGTGCTGGCGGCAGACGCAGCGGCGCCCACACGTACGCGCGCTTGAGGCGAGCGCGCAGATCGGCCTTCCGACACGCCTGTTCGCACCTGTGTCATTCGGTCGGCGTCCGGGTCGTAAAGTTGTCGACCTGGCGTGGGCGGTGCGCGTGTGGCCGTTGCACTGACATTCGAGCGCGAGCGCACAAATTCATTTGGCTCCCGTGCACTCTCATTGCCTGGCAATCGAGTCTGGCCAGGGTGGTGCCGGACGCGACCAGTCGTATCACGGTTCAACACCGCCTCGCCACGAAACGTGTCGACGGCGATAGGCGTGGGTGCAGACGTTGGCGCTGTGGCCGCTACCGACGCCGCCGACTGCAATGGCTCGTCTTCGTCGACAGGTCGGCCGCGCACATACCAGTTTTCATCGTCGTCCGAATCAAAACGCCGGCTAGGTCCAAATCCACCACGATGAGCGCCCCGCGGCACCCCTCGTCGACGTCCTGGCGGCGGTACGCCTGAGCCACGAGCCGAGCCGCCACCCCGCGTCATGCCGCCACCCCGGCCCCGCGGTGCAGCCAAAGCGCGACGAGTAAAGGGTTCTCCTGCCGAATCTGATTTACATCGACAGCGATCAGCGGCATACTGGTATGAATGTCACAGCATGCGGTGTCAGCTTACCACTGCCCGAAGTGCCGTCGACACGGTGGGTCAGTTCGCGGCCGCGCCCACGGCCGGGACGCCCGTGAACCGGTACCATTGTGCCGGCGTCTGGTTCATAGAGCCGTCGCTCTGCTGGCTTTGATTTGCTTGGTGCCACCGCCGCCGCAGTTGTATCCTCTCGCGCAGCACGTCGCTGAGCGGGCGGGCCTCCACCCTGCTGCTGTCCTGGTTCTGGTTCAGCTCCGCGTGCCTCGCTAAATCGAATCAATAGTGTAAGATGGCTAATCTTAATGCCACTCGCGCTAATGGGTGCAACAACATGCACCGACAGATTACTACTACTCACTGCGCAGTACGGCGCTTCCAGCGAACCATTTTGGTGAGAATTTCGTTTGCAGGATCTTGGCGAGCCCCCAGTTTTGTTGGCGCTGCCTGTTTTGGCCGGTCCGTCTCTGCGATCTCATCGCGCCGGCGAGGGGGAATGGATTCGCGCACTTTACCGCCTCGGCCCCGTTTACGCCGCCGGTCCTTTCGCTCCGCGGCTGCGTCGACGGCGCTCACGCGCTCCTTGTCGTGGTGCACATTTCCGGCCGCTGTCGTGGCATCCCTTTCTGCGGCTCCAGACTCCATACGATGCCTAGCCGCTGGCTGCTGGTGAGCGATGACCAATGCGCGCAAAGTGCCTTGTATACGTTGGTGGGGCACGGTTACTGTGCGTGGGATTGACCCATTAATGCAGGTGTGGGCAGCAGAGCAGGTACATGCAATCGCGTAGACGCCGATGGCAGTGCCCAGATTCAATTGTGGCGCAAATGCGGTCAAGGGGCGAGTGGCGTGGTTGCTGCCGACGTTGCGAATGAGTTGCACAGGCGTAAAGGTTGATATGCGCGGCAAACTGTTAGCCTCAAATGTTGACATCATCGAATACACCCGCACGCATGCACGGATACACACATGTATACATGTATGAGCATACACGATGGTACAGCAAAAAGCAGCATAGATGCATGTCTATTGTAGCATAGAGAGAGACTGCGAGCTTACTCAATCTCGCGGTGCTCCAGATTCCATTGTGTGAGTGCTTCATCAAGCTTTTGATAGAACCATGGTAGGCTGCTTAGACTGACCGGAGAGATGGCGGTGAACTCTGGTCCGGCCACACCGCCGCGCAGCATGATGCTGATCGCCCCGCGGTCATCTAGGCTCGCACTTTGCATGCGCGAAAACGAAACATCCCAATCGGTGCGCATTTGCTGTGCGTTTAGGCAAAAGATTCGCTCGGCCGATAACACGACGACGATACTGTCGCCACGCAGCTCCAAATGGGCTAGATAGTCTTCGCCAGCAAAGACGCCATCGTTTGCATTTCGCAGCAGATGCTGCCCGACGGCTTCACGCGCATCATACGCGCGGATGATCTTGTCGCGGCCGACGTGACGTGCAAGACGGATGCTAGTGATCTCGTTGTCGTCAAACACGGTGGTGGTGTTGCGGATACCCTCGGAGACATTCGTGGCCAAATCCATGACGCCAATCATTGGCTTGGCTACCGCACTATCGAAACGACGCACAGTCAGTCGACTTGACATGAAAAGGTGTCATGCGCACTATACCCACCCAACGAGGCCCTTGCCAACACCCTTGAAGAATCCGCCAAAGCCTTCGGTCTTTGCACCTGCAATTGGCTGCTGCACAATGCCAGCAACACCGCTGCCGAACCCGGTGGCAAACGACATCACGCCGTGAGAGAGTCCCGAGACAGCATGTCGCGGCCGAGTGCGCGTTTTGGCGATGCGTCGACGATCCTGAAAGTCCTTGTCGAGCGTAGCAGCCGTGAGACCCTTGCCGATGCTATCTGTGACCTTGGAGAAGCTGTCCGACAAGCTGAATACAGTTTTCTTTAGGAAGCTCGCCGTGCCCTGTTACGTGGAATATCGCTGTGCCGTTAGCCACGACCTGCGCATAGTAGCAGATACGATGACACAATGAGCATCAGGAAACTCACCTTGATCAGACCAATACCCATATCCTGCGGCCGGTCGCTCATGATGAAGCCTTGGTAGGGCTCGTAAAAGATGTCCACGACACCAGACGTGATGTTGTTGAACAATCCTACGGGATTGCCAAGGAAGTCGGCCGAGCCTACTAGTTTGTGGATCTAGCATGATGTCTGGTATTAGTATCTCAGGACTTCAACTATTACCATGCGCCGAACGCGGTACCTGGTAGACAAAAGCCTGCTGGTAATGACGGCTAAGTAGGTCCACGAGCAATGCCGGCGTCAGTCGGAGATTCTCCATTAGCAGTGCATTCATGCGAATGGGCGCATCCTGTGGAGCAGATGATGGGTCATTGCTTGGGGGTTAGCGCAAACGGCTGTCGACATTGCCACAGCCAGCATGCGCAGCGTACATTGGTGCTTCCAATGGCCATGGTCAGAGCATTGACCAGGAAGGTGATCACATTGCTGGACGACGCTGCCGATGGATCCATTTCAATCTTCAGCTTCTCTGTGCGTGCAAACGAGAGATTAAGCTTGATTGGTTGAATATGCAGCACCTCAAAGTAGATCTGGCCGCTGTCTTCGACCAGTTTGGGTTCGGGAATATCGGTGTTTCCATCGCATAGCGCCCTGTACCGGTGGATAATGCGTCAGAACGGCACACGCGATCACTCATTTGGCTAGCATGCAGCCTGCCATCGCCCATGTAACGTACTTTGCCACCTCTTCAGCATCGGGCGTTGGCGTATCAAAGTTGATAAAGTCCAGCAGTGTATACAAAAAGTCCTCGTCTGTCTCAAACGATATTTCCTGTAGAAGAAGCGAAAAGTACTTGATGTACTCGACACCGTGCGCTGCATTGATGATGTTGTCGAATTAGTAAGCATGCCTGCAGGATCACCGAGTCATTGTCCGCAACATACATGTGTCCTTTGCGCGCGTAAGGGCCATGTGGAAGGTTGGATGCTGCTCCAACTCTTGGCGTGCATGTGGCAAGGCCGTTGGAAACAGCACAATCGGATAAATTGCACCAAACTGCTGATTGTCAATCTAGGCGTTGCATCGACGGGTGAGTGGATAGCAGATAGGCGGTAAAAGTTCACGGACGCTGCGGCTAACCTGCAACCATTGGCAGATGATATGTATAGTCTGCTGAAGCGTCGAGTCTGTGAACTTGACCTCAACATCGCGCAGCGTAACGTATGCAATTTCCTACAGCAATTTGTTAGCATTGCCACACAAACACACCCTATCGGGTCATAAAATGCGTCGGCTTACCTCGGCCTGGCGATTGATGATGGAGACACCAACACCAGCGAATCGCAGCTTGACCGACATCTCGACAACGGTGTTCACGCCGACTACCTCAAACGTATCGGCCATAGAGCCGCGGCGCACCTGTCGATACATGCTATGTGCCGGATTGAAGTTGGCCAGCTTAAGCACCTGCGTTGGCCCGTCGGCCACCACGTCGATGGACAAAATGCCCTGACCTCCCAGTTTCTATATGTGCAACTGGTGTGAGCCGCGTTTAGCGTTGCCATGTCGCAAACACACTTACCGGGTATCGGAACGGCATTGACGGGCCAATTTCTTGCAGGTTGATATCGCGCTCGCGGTGGTTTACGTTCAGCACCAGCAGCTTGTTGGGAAGCGACGGGTAGTCCCACGCATACTCTATCGTTGACCGCGGCTGGATCGTATACCGCCGAGTGCTCGAGCCATGGTCGGAGCCGGCTGCAGCTGTGCTGGCGCTAGTATCCTCTGGAGGCCGCTGGTAAACGGTGATGGCAGCACTAGACTTGTTCCGGATCCGATAGGGCCACTTGCCAGTCTCTTGGTGGAGACTTATGAAAATAGTCGCTCCCTCGAGAAGAAGCTCGGCACGAATAAGGTCCATTCCACCATCGGCGCGGTACATGCGCACGTATACTTTTCCTAGCTCGTTGATGTTGAACGGCGACGACCAGCGATTATTCGCTCCCGAGTAGTGCAGCGTGATCTGCAGCTCCTGATCTCTGCGCATAAAGAACAGCGCTGCGCGTTCACCGTTGGGCAGCCGCGTGCTTTTGCTGGAGGCTGGCTCGCGCAGGTGCACGTCCACACCCAGGTTGTTCTTTACGATGAAGCGTGGCGTAAACGTAACCAATTTTGTCAAGCGGTACTGGTGGCGCAGAGCTAAGCGTAAGCGCAGGTCAAGATAAACGAAGGCGGACTGTCGCGTAGCATACCCGTCCCTCGCCTTCAGCAATTTCCACACCGAGATGCACTCTTTCCGTGTCGTTGAGCGCATTGAGCGTCAGCTCCGAATAGCTACCAACCGCATCAAAGCTCATTGGCTTTGGTCGAATCAATCGTGTCAGCAGCTAGCCACAGAGTTGCTGTAGTGGCAATGCGCGCTGTTACCTGACTCCAGTTTGCTCCGGCTACTTTAACCAATGCACGGTTGCCCAACTCGTTTTTGGGATAAGCAAACATAAACAGCTTGTTCTACATCATGTCGCAAGTGTCGATGAGTCAGCCGTGGTTTGTGGGCAGCAAACAGCGCGGTCTAATGTACAAACCCGCTCTCTGTTGCGTTGTGCCTCGCCTATAGAGCATTTGCAAACATATGTATCGTGAGTGATCGTGCAAAGAGGACACATGCGCTTTGCTGCTTACCCTGTCCAGCTGCCATGCGTGCCGGTTGAAGCCACGACTTGGTCTTGAACATCATATTCATGCCGGTCTTGTTGACCATCACATACGGGCTGTAGATGCTGACGCGGAAGGCACCGCCCGAGTCTGGGATTTCGCTGCGCAATAATAATCATGGTGTGAGCGTGCATTGCAGAGCAGCCTGTCGCGCATGCGTGTGTATGGCCATACAATCGGTTAATACGCAGCTGCAGACGCAAGCCATCCGGGTCGGGCAGGAAGAGACTGGTGTCCAGATCGACATCCTCCGGATCTGGTGTGTCGATAACAGCAAACTCGCTGGAGCCATAGTCTATCGACGCCGGTAACGCACAGTTAGCGGCCGCATTCAGCTGCACAATGTCGTAACATTGTGGGTACCTGTCTCTGGGACATCGATGCTGAGCAGCAAAACATGTCGTGGCTGGATGAGATGAATTGGACTAACACCACCCTTGGACAGCTGGTTCCTGTAGTTTTGCCGCGTGTTGTTATCCACAAGACGACAGCGGAAATCGTAGGGCAACAGATTTTCCAGCTCCAGGGGCGCGCCTAGACGGATGGTCATGTTTGGATAGACCCTTTGTGCGATCGACAGATTAGCAGCTGGTTGTGATGGCAGACAGGTCTGTGGCGCTAAACTCTACGTACTTGGCACTGAGATCTTTGTGATCGTACTTGCCGTAAACGCAGAAATGAAAGGCGGCGGCGCCAGACTGCAGAGCAGTGCATACTATCGTGGTTGGCGGCTTGGGCTGCGTAAATTCGCGCCAATTGAACGCGTGCGTGCTCCATCCGTAGCCAAAGCCGCCTGTTCGAGTACGCGTGAGCGAATACACCGAGACAGCAGGCGCCTCTGCGTTGACCTACGTTCGGGGCGAATACGAATACGATCGTGGAACGCCGCCATGATCGGAACGGCATAGTACTCTTGCGGAGCTGCGACAGTATGCTGGTTAGCTCTGTCATTCTCTCATGCCTTCTCTGCGGCACTAACCAATTCGGTGAATGCGCCCGGTGATCTGGCCGCGTGCATCAATCACACCCGCCTCCAGTGGAACGGACGAGGTATTCTGGACCACCAGCGATGAGCGCAGCGTCACAATCTTGACGTCGTTCCTGAGGACCACCTCGCAGACCAGTCGGTGCGACACGTCGTTCACACGCGGACGCAGAACGTACGTAAACACGCCTTCACGATCTACCGGCATGTCCTTGATGCTTTCCCAGCATGCTCCGTCAAGCTGGATTCCGAGCCGGCTGCGCGTCACCTCGAGGCGCTCGCGACGTTTCCGCCGGTCGTCAAAATTCCACGCCATCTCCTCGCCATCTGGAAGCTGGCAAATTGTCGTATCCTCGGTGTGCTCGCGCATTTCCGTCCAGACATGAATGTTGTGACCGGTACGATTGCGAATCAGGTATGGTACATACTCGCCGCGCGAAAACGACACCTGCAGCAACATTGAATGAGCGCCACGACGTAGTTGGTGTATTTGCGCTGCGCTGCGCTATAGCACTCACTTCATCCACCGTCTGCCAGTCTCGCTGCAAGCGCATGGCTGTGCTGACTAGCACATGACTAAGGTTGAACTCGAGACGGTCGCTTGCAGACACTGCAATCGACATGGTTTTCGAATCGATGGGTCGCGACGCCTAGAATGGCCGTTGGCATCGAAACACCTGAAAAGCGCACGCACATTCACTCACCTCCACATGAAGCCGCCAAGGCTCAATAACCGGTTCCCAGTGCGAGTTTTTGATGTTGAAAAAGTTGGCGTAGATGGGAATGGTAGCAGACACCTTCAGCTCAGACGACCAGTCGTCCAGCGTGGCCGTAAAGGCCTCTGCCTGAATGTCGAGGATTGCCATCTCTGTCACGTCGCTGACAAGTACAAACTCGAAGCCGCCCACCTCCAGTTTCAGCTATCCAGCAAGTCGTGGCACTTTAGAGTCAGCCAAGAATAGACGGCGCAGACTGCTGGTTGGCGTCTTACCTGTTCGCGCGTGAAAATGCTGGTGATTCCAACCGGCGTCGGAGGCTGTGATGACTGGGCAGTTGCCACGGCAAGACTCTGCTCCGCTCTCTCGTGCGGGTCCAGAGACGGCGATCGGCTCATGGAAAAGGTGCTTTCGGTATCACCTGTGTCGAGCGGAATGGCAGATCTAGACGCAAGCTCTCCAGCCTTGTTTGCGATTCCAAGCATGAGCATGACGTCGCGATACGACGCGCGGAACACTAGCGGCTGGATGTTGATGACGATGGACGTGCTTGTCTCGCCGGTAACTGCGCTGCTGTTGTCCAACGACAGCAGCACATCGAATTCGTCAATCAGCCGAAGCAGGGTGTCCTCGCGGGCATCCATCCGACATAGCACCATGCCTGCGTGACTGACTGCGAGCACCAGTGCATTCTGCTGCGACAGTGTAATTTGTGCTGCCGACAGCACGATCGCTTCAGACTGCGAGCTTTCCGGCTTTGCAAGCAGGATGACCTCTGCATCAACCACGTTAACGCGGAAGAAAAAGCGCGTTTCCTCAGCGGTAGCGGCAGCAAACTCCGGAAGCAGCGAGGAGGTACGCTCGCTGCTCTTCTTAGCAGATACATCGCCAGGCAGCTGTGCATTCATGTACGTGACACCGCTGATGATAAAGTCGCGCAAAGCAAAGATATAGTCGAGCACCAGAATCACCTTGGGGCTGTCTATCGTCGCATTGGCCACCATGTCACCGCTTGGCATGCGGGACAGGTGCACCTGAAATTGCGGCTCGCCATTTGCTATTGCCGGCACAATCTCCTTGAAGTGGCTATCGCTGCGCTTCCGCGAGTCCTCAACCACAAACGAGCCAATCTGCAGCTCAACCTCCATTGAGTTATCCGTGCGCATGTTGAACTTGAGCTGTGTGTCATTCAGCGAGCAATGCGAGAGGCTTGCTTCCTCCAGCGTTCTGAACGTGGCACCGTCGCCAACAAAAAGCTCGAGGCTCATAGACTTGATGCTCAAAACACCATCAAGACGTGACCAAACCGCGTTGCGGATTTCAACCGACTCGTCAGTACTCGCTATGTGCTCGGAAACTGTCTGGCGCTCTTCCTTGAACAGAGAATCGTATGGCGTTCGTTCCAGCTGTCGGCCGGCAGGCACCGGTGATGCGGCATTTGTGTCTCCGCCAAAGATGGATGTGACGCGCTGGATAAGCAACATGGTTTCCTCATACTGCCGTTGCGTCAGCTTCATTCGCACATCCGAAATGCTCGATACCACCTAGGCCAGTGTGAAACACGTTAGCGCACTACAAAACAGGCTGGCAAGTGCAGCACTTACCGACATGTCTGGACGATCTAGCCCGTACACGTGTGTAGCACGGGTGAGCTCCAGGGCCACATGTACATCTTCGATCATCTGTAGCTTTTGCGGCTGCGGCAGGCCCAGGGCAAATACCGATTCCAAGAACATTGACTTGATCTTGAATATCATGCAATCCAATTTTGCGCTGGTGTCGCTAACGGTGTCTGGCTTGAAATTGTTTACCAGCGAGATTTCACCCAGATGCGCGCGAATCATGTCTCCAGGCGCTGCAGCCGGGCCGGTACACGGGAACAAAAGTATGGGCGAGCGCATCAGCACGTCTAGATGCAGATTTGTGGCGCGCTCTTGTAGCTGCGCTGCCGAATCGGCTGCAGCTTGACGCGCTGCCTCGAAAAGCGATTGCATCTGAGTAAACTTTCCGGCAAAGGTTACCAAGTCGCGCAGTACACGCTCCATAAATGTGAAGTGCACCGCGCCGGTGTGCAGATAGATGGAGACATCGTAGCCAGGGTAGCTGGGCTTTCGTTCGTCAAACGTCTCGTAGCGCAGATCGACCAGCTCCTGGCCGACAATCTCTAGCAGCTTTGGCGGCTCCTCTCCTTCGGCCACATATGCCACAGAATCGGTCACGGTAAAATTTCCGAGCTTCGCGCCAAGCCGTATTGTGTCGTCTACTAACAGCAGACCGGCCGTCATATCTTCCAGCGAAGCCGCTGCAATCTCACGGCGTTCATCTGCAAACACCAGATACACCGTGTGCACTACCGCGGTAATCTTGGTTCTCGGCGCTCGGGGCGCATTGGTAAACGCTGGACGGTTGGGTGCCGGCTGTGCTGTTACGCCGTCACGACGCTCAGCCAGCGGGCTCCCCTTGCCTGGAGTACGCTTGCCGTTTGAGCCTTTCTGGTCGACAAAGGTGGCTAGAATAAAATCTTGCAACGTCAGAATGCTTCTGCTTTCCACCAGGAGATTCAGACGTGAAAGGGAAACGTCCAGCGCCTGCTCGATGCCATCAAACTTGGTCATAAAGTCGGGCGAGCTTGGCTGCGCACGGGTGAAAACAGCACGAACAAGATCCTGACCGTCGTCGGGATTCCCGTCGTGATCCTCGTCTATACCAGAGCTGATCAGACGCACAGGCGTTGCATTCTGACCCGCCGTGATAATGTCATTCACCGTGAGCGAACGCAGTGTGACTTGGACATGCATGTCGTACGGCCGCTTGCTGAACTGAAGCTCAAATCGCTGCAGTATCATTTCAGCCAACGTAACCTCCTTGAGCGACTTGCCAGGATCGCTGCGGCGGATAATGGCTGCGACACGGTCAACGCTAAACGACAGCTTAATCTGCGTTTTGCTGGCGGAGCGCTTCGCCTTTTTCTCGGCAGTCTAGGATCAAAATGTGCACATCATATTAGCACCGTGCATACTGGCAAGAGATAGAGTATTACCCAGTGCAACATACCGTCGGACGATCTTCAGCATCGTAGAATGTGTCATCGTCATCATCGTCATCTTCTTCATCATCGCCATCACCGCCGCCTTTGCCAGCGCTGTCGCTTGCGTTGCGCTGCTCAGCACCAGCGTTATTCTCCTGGTCGGATAGCTCATCACCCGACGTTTCAAGTAGTAGCTCTTTCCGCAGATCAAGCGATCTATGACGTTCTGGTCCATTAGGCCGGCGCACGAGGTATGGCGACGAGTCTGTCTCCGGTTCTGTTCCATCCGACGGCGAGATCAGATCAAGAATGTTCATGATCGTGCGGTACTTGCGATCGGAAAAGTTGATTTGCAACAGCGGCAGGCGTCCACTGACTTTGATGGCTGGAAGGTCAAATGCGTCCGGTAAAATCGACGACTCGACAAGGAATGACATGTTGATTCGATTGACGACATGCCGTACGTCGTCCGAGTCGGGTGTGCGCACCACATTAAGGCAGGCATCCACCGACTGCCCAACCACCACCTGCACAGAGGATAGCTCGACGTTGAAGCGGTCGTACATGAGCAACTCAAGTCGCTTAAACTCCTCGTCGGTGACGCGGCGGCCATGCATGTTCTTGATCTCCTCCTTGCGGTTCTTTTCCACCAGCGCGCTCTTCACCTCCATGTGACCCAAATCCACGACGATGACGTTGCAGTTGGTGTCGACACAGCTGCAAAGTGCCGATATGTCAGCCAGCCGACATACGTTTTGTTGCATGGTCTACTCACCTTTCGGGCAGCACAAAAATCGGTGCATCAATGTCGATGCGAACATCCAGCGTCTGATGGTTCTCTAGCGCAAACTCGAGTCCGGCAAGCGTCTGCTCCTTGAATCCCTCAAATGTATCTCCGGCCGCTTCCTGTACAATGAACCCCGTATTGTTAGCAAGCTGACCACTGGCTCTATGTGTCTTGGCACACAGCAAGCGCCACGGCACTTACAATGAGCGCATTGATCGACTCGAGTGCAGGTGCAGGTGGGCGGAAGAACGTCGCCAGTGTATCAACCACCGCTTGGTTGTAGATAAACTCAATGTTGCGCATGCGCAAGAGCACAGCATTATCGGCACGCTCATCCAGCGGCTTGTGTTCAAACTGAAGGTACAGAAACGGCTCTGTGCGATGGCTCATAACAGACAGATCCTCGGCGCTTACGCTCTCATCCGCCGGCAAAAGCTGCGACCCATCACCAGACTCCTGCTTAGCTGCCAGCTTGGCCACATCCTGCACCTTGGCCAGCAGAGGATACAGCGTGTTGAGCGTACTGCTGTCGTGAATCTGAAAGTCCTGCAGCGCAATGCTCGCCGTAAAATTGTCCGACCGCTTAAGAAAGGAGGCGGTAAACGTGTCAAACAGTACTGATGCTAGCTCAGTGTCACCAGAGCGTGGCGAATAGCGTAGCGTTAAAGAGCCGCGTCGCAGCTGCGCATTGACCTCGATCATGACAAACTAGTGACAGCGATAGATTTGCAGTGAGTTAGCGCGCTGGTAGATCAGCGACTAGTACAAGATGGCGCGACATAACGTCCTGTAACTCACCTCCTTTGGAACATCGAAAATGTTTGCTCCCTCGTCAAAATCGATCGTGTCATAAAGCACCTTCATCTCCTGCTCCGACAAAATAGCTTCTCCGGTGCCATTGCCGCCAGTGCTCTCGCCTGAATTCCCAGTCGATGCTGTTGGCTCGGCACTGCCGGCCGCTGCACCCCACCAGCCACCAAACCAGCCGCGATTCTGCTGCTGCGCGACTTGTTCACGCTGTATACGCTCTAGGCCAACAGACGTACCATACAATCGCGCATGAGTATTGTGTCCAACATGTCGTCACGCTCTACACACACATACCCTGGTAGGCTTTCTCTTTGCGTAGCTTGGCGCGAGCAATAGACCGATAGAAGCGCAAGTCTTCGTAGGAAAGGTCCTGCTCCAGCTCAGCCAGCTCCCGAGCATCTTCCGTTTGCTATTCGACACCAGTAAGCAGTACGCTCCAACACTTTCGCCTGCCCTACTTACCTGGAACCACTGCGCGTCCAGCTGTGAATCTACAAAAGGGCGAATATACTTGGTGCGCTCATCTCGTCGCTGAGCAATATAGTCCCATGTCCATCGACGCCTGCGATCGTGTATTTCGCGCAGAATGCAGTCACCAGCAAAGCGGAACCACTCGCGCGGATGTGTTTTAGGCGTGGAGCCCTCTGATGGTCGGTATTTGCGATACTACGCATCGACTCGCGGTCGTCAGCTGACAACATACCGAGTCACACCGATCACCAGACGCCTGTCGCCTACCTGCTGCTGACGAATGGAGAAATGGAAAAAGTTTAGGCATAGCAGCACGTCACGGTACTGTTCGTCGTCCAAGGAGAATGCCAACTCGTCAAAGAGCAGCGTTGCACTATTTTTTGGCTTCTCCGCTGAAAACGTGCGATTGAGAGTCAACTATAGCGCAGCCGTCATCGCATGGCATTAGCACCTGGCCACTGCACAGTAGCACGCTATACGTACCCGTCCCGAACCGGATACAGGCTTCAGTATGTACTGTTGTCCCTTTGGCGTGTTTTGATCGCTTGCAATCTGACAACATCACGCCGAGCGATAAATGCACGTTAGCCACCACGCTAATTGTCGATTCTAGTAATCTCCTTTCACGCAGGCTCACCAATGAGGTGTAATGCTGAACTGGATTTTTGAGATTCGCCAACGATTCTGTCTCTGTGTTGAGATACATTGCTAGACAGTCGAGCGTGCACAGCTTGTGGATCGTGCCGGTAGGATCCTCGATAAAGGTTTCGTTCCAGTTGCCATCGGTCGACTGCGCAGAGAGCTTATGCAGTGTAATACCAAATGCGAATGGATGCTGTTCGTGTGCCATTACATCGTCGTCAGCGTCCTTTGCATTGGTGGACAGCGCGTTGCCTTACCCCAGGATGGCTGACGTTATCCTCGTAGCGAATATGAATGTCGTTGATGGACACCTGTAGATTGTCCACAATCTTGGTGATAAGCTGGTTGGTAAACGAGGCGCTCTTCATGCTCTCCTCCTGGCTCTGTGACGCTGCCTTTGGCTGCAGCATCTCGGCTGTTTCCAGCTTGTCCATCTTGAGCCGAAACTCGCGCGCCTTTTCCTCATCCTCGTCATAGCCGCTATTGGCGCGCGGTGCAGCCAGCAGATAGACATTCTTGATAAACACCCGCACTGGCTCACCCTTCAGGTTGTGCCACGGGATCTTCAACACAAGGTTTCCCAGATACCCTACACACAGCATGACATCAGAATGACCTCGACGGACATGCATCCCGCCATACACCCACCCTCCTTGACGTCGACCGGCAAATGAAAGCGATCCAGCGCATCCTTCTTCAGACGCAGGTTGTTCAGCGTCACGTCACCTGATGCACGTGCACGGATGCCTCAGTGGTACGTTTCGTTTATGCATGCAATGCTGCCTACCACTCCAAATGCCGATATTGAGCTGGTTGCGCTCCAAGTTGTCGACAAAATCACCAAGAAACTTGTTGAGCACATTGGCTACCAGAGTCTCAAACATGGTGACGACCAACGGCAGCAGGCCAGCGGCTCACTGCACCCGTTGCGCAGTAGCGCTATTCAGAAAGCTGTACACGAGAACAAGAGAATGCAGAACAGTGGCAGGAACCCACACAAGGCAGCGCAGTAAAGAGGCAAGACGAGGCAAGGCAGACTACAGGCGCAGGCAGGCGGGCAAACTAACGGGCGCGGTCGTGGGCGTTGAAGCAGGCAGGCGGTTAAACAGGCAGAAGAACAAGCGGGTGAATGAGTGACATGGACCAGCGTTGGGGGCAATGAGTGTCTGGGCAGCTTAAGGGATCAATGATGCGCTAGATCACGCGCAGCCGCCTGTCTGCTCCACACACACACACACACACACACGCACGGCCGAGACGTTATCGCGTGCTGTACTCCATGACGCCACCGGACCTCTGCAGTCACTGTGGAAAAGCAGCTGCCACCGCCGAGACAGACTCGGGTGAGGAGGTGTGCACCGCCTGTGGTGCTGTGCTGGCTACAACGAGACTCGTTGCGCAGCGACCCGTCGATGAGACGGTGCACCTGGACCGTCATGCCACCGTCATTGCGGGTCAGTTGCCAGTGCGCGGGCGTCTACATCGCGCCGTCCCTGGCGTGACGGGCCAGCGTGCCTCTGGAGGTATCAGTCGCTCCAGGGTAAGGCTGGCAGGCTGGGCATCGCCAAGATATAGGCGCATATACTCACTGCATATACAACAGGGCCACTGGCGCGAGCAGCAGCGTCGACTCGCCAGCAGTCTCGACATGGGCGCAGGTCACGAGCGTGCATGGCATTTGTTTGCACGTTGTCTGGACGGAGGACTGGCGGTGCGCCCGCGTCGGCTGGTTGCTGCCGTGTGCATTCTGCTGGTACTGCGCGAGTCTGGCCGTGCCATGAGCTTGGCCGAACTTTCTGTACGTGGCATCCGATGCATATAAGCATTTCGCCGAGGGGGCTGATCTTTTTTTGTTTCCAGGAGCATCTCGGTTGCGATACATCGGTCTTGAAGCGCGTCTACCGGCAGACGGAGCGTTTTCTCGATGCTGCACAGTGCACGGAGCGAGCACCCGCTGCTACCGATCCAACCTCTTTTCTGGCTGGAAAGATGGCCAGGCTACGCGCTGTCGCCAAACAATACGATCTTCCGGCTGTAACCGCACGTGTAGAACAGAATGCGCGCATCATGCTCATGTATGCTGCGCGCGCCGGTCTGGTAACCGGTCGACGGCCAGATACGCTGGCGGTAATTGCGCTGCTGTTTGCTTTGGAAGCCGAGCTAGGCTGCGATCTTGACAGCGTTGCCAAAGGACTGGAGGCTCGACTTTCAGAGGCGCTGGGCGTTGCATCGACCACGGTGGGCCGCGGTCGATGCGAGCAACGGCGCGTGCTTGCGGCGTATGTGCGCTCGCTGCCAGACCTGGCACAAGCAGAGCGTCTGTCCGAAGAGCGGCGTGGTTGTTCCCCACGCATACGTCCCGGCATCAACCGTGCCTTTTTTGCTGCTTCATTGCGCACACTGGTTGCGCGCTGGCGGGAGATTATCGAAGATCCTGAGAACGCAATGGCAAGCAGCCTAGCTACAGCCACCGGCGATGAGCAAGCGAGTACGCCCGGTCCGACACCTACATTGGAAAGAAGCGTGTCCACTGCGGCCAAGCCACCAGCTGCAGCGGCACTTGCATCGCTTGTACAGCCACACGCGGCTGGACTGCCGGCTTTTGAGCGCGAACAATTTGCCTTGCCAGCCAATGAGCCGCCAGCGCTTGTCACGCTGCACATGGCTGATTTTCAAGCGCCATCCTTTGAACGTGCGAGCGCCTCTCCAGCAGCGACTGCCACTGACGACACAACGTCATGTACGCTGGAGCAGCCGGCCTTGGTGCATCCCCAGCGCAGTGCCAGTGCATTGGCTCATCCTGAGCTTACTGAAGAGGACCTGTCCGCTGCCGAGGAACGAGCCTACCTGCGGACTACCGATGAAGTACACGTAAGTACCATTGGCTCACAGTACGCTGAGCCACATTGGCTCACTGTTTAGCGCGCTATTTTGGATGTCGCAATTACAGGCGTATCTGAATCGCATAGACGGCTGCGCTGCGGAGCCAACACCGCAGTGCGCCAACGCCAACACCTGAAGACGCCACTCTCTGCACCAAATTTGCCATTATATCTGTACTATAGAGCATTTTTGTCTTTGCCAACACGCATCCATGGCCAAGTGTGTATGCTGCAGCACAGCATAAACGGCTGTATCGAAAGTTACGCAGTAGATGCATCGATCACACCGCTTGCCCTGCGGATCGACTGGACCAAGTCGGCAGGCGCCTGATCCCCAAAGACCTAGCGACCACAGAGGTGATTTTGTTAGTAGCCAGCATTTGCACTCCAAGTCCGTGTGCTGGCGTGTTTACCTTGACGACAAAGTCGGCCATTTCTCGCTCATCCATCTCCACTTTGGCACGCGGCCCCCACCGATACTCGATGGCGGACACATCGCCACTGTCGCCGCTGCTTGTCACGCGATCCAGATAACCAATTTTCACCATACGCATCAGCGCCACCTCTAGAGACTTTAGCTGGGGATGTGGCCGCTCGGTTACACCTAGTTTGCGAAGATAATGATGCAGTCGCTCTGTGCCGTACGTCATGTTAGCAGCAGATGACAACGGGCGCTGTCAGTTGCTTACCTTCACTGAGGGTGCGCTCGTTTACGTAGATTAGACTCAAAACCACCATGCTGAACCCCATCAATGCAGCATCCTCTCCCCAGTCGATCAGCTCTGCGTGGCGTAACTCGGCTGGCAGGATGCTACGTAGAACAAAGGTGTTGGTTGAAGTCTTTTCGCGATGCACCGCCGCTAAACAGTAGTCATCCGGATCAGAGCAATGCTAGTCGGCACACCAAGTGCTAATGCCCACCTCGTCGCGCTGCTGACACGCCAATCTGCTGAGCTTTCTCGCGTGTTGGCAGCTCCACGAGTTCCATGCCAAAGACACGGCGCAGCTGCACCTGTGTCTTTTCAAATATAACGCGAAAAGCGCGCGAGTGATCCTTCAGCACTAGTAACAGCACTCGTTAGCATACTGCCACGCTGCAGTTTACTTGTGCCAGCTAACCTTTCTTGGCAATGTCTTCGCGTTTCAGCGGCACTCGTTGTCGCTCTGCAGCCAGAGCAAGACGCACAAGGTCCTTCACTTTGCGATTCATTTCCTGCAAATACCGCCAACGATAAGCAACACGTACCAAAGTCATGGCTGCCCTTTAGCACCAATTGCGGCAGCCGTCGACAGTCGGTTTGTCCTTCCAAATTGGCAGCTCTGTTCAGTTGCTATGGCTACTTGCCTCGTCCGTCATGCGTGCTGCAGCACGCTCTGCTGCTGACTGTCGCGTCTGCGTGCCAGGTGTTTGGCTAGCCTGCGTGTAGTAGTCATGCTCATAATTGTCGTCCAGCTCGATGCGCCGCCGCCTCTGAGTGCTCTGCCAAGGTCGCAGCGCAACTGAGCATATAGCGACAACTGCGCGTGCATTAACCTTGGTGGTTTACCTGTGGTGTTGACTGGCTCATCGCGACTAGAGCAGAAGAAAGTGCGCGTCTTGAATTTATTGTGACGCGTCCGCACTGTCGATTGCACCACCACCACCACCACTACTACTACTGTCGTCATGAATCTTCAACTACTTCGTGAGTCATCCGCAGACATACCTCGGCCTGCGCTGTCAGCTAACGCCATCCGCGCGGATAGCACCCGCGGAGCAAAACTACCCCGAACTGCTGGACGACTGTGTGGAGGGAGGAGAAGCGCTGTGTGCACGCTGGAATCGTCAGGGCTCCTACCTGGCCGTGGGCTGTCGCGACGGCCGCTGCTATGTATGGGACTATACGACGCGCGGAATTGCCCGCTCGCTCGATGGCCACATTCGGCCGGTGATCGGCGTTAGGTAGTGGCAACCGCGATAGTAAGGCGACAGGCCAAAACGCTCCAGCTAACCAGCGACTGCGCGCCAGCTGGTCGCATGATAGCCGGTATCTACTTACCAATGCTGCCGACTGGAACTGCATTTACTGGGATCTAAAGACTGGCCAGCGACGTGCAACAGTGCGCTTCAACACACTCGTCCTGGCATCGGCCATGCACCCGCGAAAAAAGTAGGCGACTTGACATAGCCAAAGCTAGTAGGCAGTGCTAATACTTGCTATCTCTGTGCATAGCAACGTGATGGTGGCAAGCACGTACATGGGCCCGGTAACGCAGATCAGATTGGGCGCCGACGGTAGAAAGCAGCGGAGCATTTTATACGCCGGCTTGGAGGACGACGACCTTTCGTAGGTTGCCAACTGGCTAGAAGTTATAGACACACACACACTGCTAACCCGTCGACATGCTAGAAAGAACTTTGTGACAACGCTGTGCTTTGATCGTCACGGCAAGCGTCTGTTTCTCGGCACGCACAAGGGCCGGCTAGTCGTGCTGGATGCAGACTCGAGCGCGGTACGTGGTAGCACCACGCTGGCCAGGGTCGTGTTATGCGTCGATGCTCACAGACAACCACTCCAAACAGGTTCTATTTACCATGCAGGTGACAGGCAGTGCCATACGACAGGTCCGAGTCAGCAAGCGAGGCGGGTATGTCAGAGAGTCGGTTTTTGTGACGGATAGGGATTACTCATGATGTGCAGACACTTGGCCGTGAATTCGCTGGACCGAGCAATTCGCGTTTACGATGTTGCATATGCATCCTCAGAGACGAACACGGACGTGGATGAAAATGGCGATGCAACAGCCACGCCGGCCATGTCGCTTTCGCTGCGACACAAATTCCAAGATTTAATCGATCGCAACCAGTGGAATCAGTGCACCTTTAGTTCCGATGAGGAGTATGTTGTTGGAGGTAAGTTTATCCGATGCGTGCCGTCAAAAGTGACTAGAGCGCGCTCCAACGGGCTTTAGGCTCTGCACACAAGGCCGAGCACAATGTGTACATCTGGGATCGGCTACGTGGCAATCTGGTCAAGATGCTGGAAGGGCCCAAGGAAATGGTGGAGGATATATGTGTGCGTGATCGGCGGTGTGGCAAGTTTCTCGCCCGTCTCGTTGGTCTGACCGCATTCTGCAAACAGTGGCATCCATTTTTACCGGTGATGGCGACCGTGTCCGCAGCAGGACGCGTATACATATGGTCGGTGCATCGCGAGGAACACTGGAGCGCGTATGCACCGGATTTTTCTCAGCTTGAAGAGAACGTGGAGTACGTGGAGCGTGAGGATGAATTTGACGTGGTGAGTGCCGTCACTGGCGCTGCCGCTGCCGCTGCCGGTAGGAAAAAGGTCTGCGATCATCAGCACCGTGTACTCAGCTATCTACTCCTGTGCACAGGTACCGGATGAATCGCACAAGAATATACAAGGGGAGCCTGCACATCAGATAGACCATCCACGCGAAACACGGAATGCTAAAGACGCTAGCGATGAGAGCGAGCCGGCCATCGACGTGGTCACTGTGACAGACGCAAACCCATACGACGACTCGGACGCAGATAGCGATTTGGATGCAGGCGACGAAGCAGACGAGTTGGCTGCCGACGACACTGCCTTCCACATCCCGGTGCGACCAGATTCCGATCTAACGCTACTTGCAGCCCATGTGGGCCTCACTGGCGTTGTGTCTGGACTGTCGGCACCGTCAACGGCAGCTGCTATCGACCAGATTAGCACTGCCGCAGCCATTGCCGATCCAACGCCCACACCAGCCACCACCGAAGCTGTACTTCAAAGCGGCAGTCTCGACACTGAATCTGCTTTGTCAGGTCATGGGCACTAGCACCGCGGTGCAACGATGATTTTACGTATGCGGTGCTATTGAACACCATGTGTAAAATGTCTCTCTTCATGTACCCTGTGCTCATGCCATATGGCGTTTCTACATGTGCTGGTATTCTGCCAGGCGTAGCAGATTACGCTGCAGCATGGCCACCGTCACCTTGCCAACAGACGGCACGTAAAGCGAGGCCTTTTGCTTGATGCTATCGGGAAAGTTGCGATAGCTGGAGAAGTTGACGGCCACCACGCCATCCTTGAGCGTCGACGTGTCCACCTTGTACGACTCGACCGGCACACCCGTGATTACCACGTCACAAAGCGGCAGCACCTCCTCGGCCTTTTCGCTGACCTCGGCTACCTGTGGGAAGGGCGGCTGTGTGAATTGCCGCACCACTAGCAGAAAATCATCTTTATGCTGCTTACCTTGTGGCGCGCAAGCGCAATGCCCGGGCCGCGCGAAAACACCTGAACGCCATTCACGTCCACAGAGTACACCTTGGCGCCGTCGTTGGCAAGCAACGCGGCAAGCGGACGGCCGACCACCTCGCTGCGGTTGATGACAGCAACAGTCTTGCCGTGCAGCCGATCGCCATAGGGCAGGATGGAGTTGTAGACGCCAATGTGCTCAAGCACCTGCACCGCCGCATTCAAATTAGCTGTTGGCGCACAGTATGCCGCATGAATGCAGCCCAACCCACCTTGACGATGGCCAGTGGAGTGCACGGGATGATGCACTTGCGCTGCTTTTCCTCGTCCAGGAAGCGCACGTTGTGGTACATGTTGTAGCAGTACTGGTGGCAAAGGCCCTCAACATCCTTGGTCGGGCTAACCACGTTTTGCAGGTACTGGTCCTGCCGGTCGCCAAACACTGGGTAGTAGACGATGATGCCGTTGACGCGAACATCACCGTTTGCATCTACGATGGCCTCTTCGAGCGATTCGCGATCAACGCGACGCAGCTCAAATTTGATGCCAGTCTCCTCGCACGTCTTGCCCGTCCATTCGGCGTACTTTGCGGCAAACGGATCCTCGTTTGCCAGGAAACCGACAAGCGTGGGCGGTCCATCTGCCCGCGCGGCAATCAGGCTGCGCAGCTCCTCCCTGTCGCGTCTGTGTAAGCGAGCGGCCCATGTCGCTAGCAACCCTACTCCTCACGTCTTACGTGAATTTGGCAGCAATGCCAGACGCAAGCAGAGTCTTGCACGGCATATCGATGTTTACAGCACGCAGATAGTGGCAAAAGTTGCCTAGTAGCGCGAATATGCGAAGCAAAAGGAACTATGGCGAAAGAGGCCGGGCAGGCAGACGAGGCGGGTGTCCATGTCATAGCCGATCCCGAGTCGCACACGTTTTTATTTTTCCTCGCTTGATTAATTGGCGATCATCAGTAAAACTGGGCGCTGCCAGCTTGTGCAGCACCCGCCCAGTGCCAACACCAGCGCTACCTTGTTGCGGCACCAGCATGCGCAGACGCCAATGGCCGCTGAGGAAAGGTCGGCAGCATGCACAGCATCAAATACAAGCGCGAATGGCGCTGATGAAGCTGGCTGCAGGCTCTGACGTCATTAGCGCGATTTATTCGGCCGCCATTGTGCGCGCCCCACTCGTCGCCCTAATGATCAATCTACCGTTTGGGCATTTGGCAAAAGCTAGTTTACGGTCACGACCAACAGGTCTGCGCTCAGGCTGGGCTACGCCATGCAGCACACCTTTATCGTAACCTTACCTACTTGTCGAGCTTCTTTACGGGTTTGCTGCATGCTACCGTTCGACGGTAGATGCTCTAGCGCGTTTCAATGATAAACGAACGGCCAGTCGCTACAATTGTGGCGATATCGCATTCGCCAAAGGGTCCGTAACTATCGCTCCTTTTCTTGCGTACATAGCACATAACTGGCGGTCATAAAGGCGGACATGCTCAGCAAGTGAACCAAACGCCACCTCATTTGCCTGCTCGCACTCGCTAACAGCAACAATACACGAACAGACAGTACGTAGACGTTGAGGTACAACAAGCCATCAAAAGCAACATATATGCATCTAGGAAATTTAACTTGTCGAGTAGAGCACTGATGGAAAGATAGTGGTGCTGATGGTCATCTGAACCATGCTCCACTGCCAGGCATATAGCTGTGACTGATACTAACAGAGCCGCGAGCTTCAGCAAAATGGCTGTGGACGTGATGCCGATTGAAAGCAATATCGCTAATGTGGCGCCTACAAGTGGCCATCTACGCCACGGGTGACGCCACACCGGGTACTTTACTAAATTGAAGCAAACATGATATAGAAAGAAAAGAGACGTGTAGTTGAAATCGAGTACAGGTGTGTTTAGTCATGAAAAGGCGCTCCAGCGCTGTGTCAGACAAATATTTGGCTTCTGTGTAACCGGGTAAGGAGCACATGCGGAGTCGCCCACAGCACGCGCAGTCATGACCGTAGCGCTGCTACGCTTTCCTCCCTCTCTTGCTTTGGTAGTGTGGCGATAGGCCAGCAACGTTGTGGGCATCGCCGCTACATCGACGGTCGGCGGCGTCGCCGTCACAGGCATGGAACTGGTCGTGACCCCTGAAAAGGACAGCGTGTGTTCCATGTAGGTGTGTCCCACCACCAACAAAATGGCCACTAGCAGGATGACCAGCGCAACTAAAAGACCAAAGTGTTATCAGCCAGCTCATCACCATTAGATCGCGGCATCAGTATCGCCTACCACCGATAAAGCTCCGGCGCATGACTGCACTGCGGTATTTTCGGCTTTGCCGCAAAGCGTCTAACCGTGCGCGCAAGCGATCAATCTACATGCATAGACGCTGCGTGTGAGTGTCCTTTCACATACACACAAGTCACCATTGCGCTACCTACAGTTCCCTGCCCACGCGACACCAAATCCTCATGCTCTTTGACACGTGCACATGCCACGGCCACTTGTTCGCGTGTTGTGGCAGTGGTAAACTGCACGCTGCGCAGTCGATCCTGCTGATCCGCTACGCCGCGCTGAACCGCAAAAAGCAGCGCGCTGCGTAGCTCCTGCATACCAACGATAAGCGAGATGCATGCAGCGTCACCAAGATTATATGCGCGTACCTGTTCCTGCTGATTCAGATCGGCCAGGCGCCGCTGGCGCTCCTCCAGCTTGCTGATCTTTCTCTGGATCTCGGCCCGTAGCTGTGCAGCACGCTTTTCGTGCTCGGTGCAACGCATACGTAGACCTTGAGCAAAAGCGCCCAGTCGTCTAGCATGGTCGCCATGTTAGGCGTCAGCACATGCTGCGTGAGGCGCGGCGTGGCGCACACCTTCCCCCAGCAACCTACTGCGTCTCGGCCCTGGCGATTGCTGCTGCAGCTGCACTTGTGACGGTGGCAGACCCACTCAGCGACACTGAACCAGAAATACCGTCGTACATGCGGCTAGCAGTAGGTTCGCCTGACTGCTGGCCCGCCTCCCATGCGCTCGCATGTTCTGTGCTCAGCCCGTAGTGGCTGCCATCGCGGTCGCTGCCCTTCATGCTGTGCACAGCCGACTCTGTAGGCACACCGGCACTCCATTCGCTGCCATAGCGGCCTGACGCATACAATCACGCCGTTAGTAGACTGGCGCAGTGCAGAAAACCAGCAGGCCTACCATAGCCTGATGATGGGCGCACAGACATGGCAGCCAATGACGATAAATGCAAATCAGCACAAAGCTGGCAGAAGAAGGTATGCGCAAAAGGGTAGAACCGGCGCAGCAGAGGCCTGTAACCCGGCGCAGGTAGTCTATGTGGAGAGGCAATGGAGAAAGAAAGAGCGTGTGTTGGGGTAACGTGGCCGTCACATGTGCCAGCAGTGGCCACTTAACCGCTTGGCGTATGCCTGTACGTATAACAAAGCGTTTATTCAAGTGCATCGTAGTTAAAGCAGCCGGCTGCATGGCCGGCATAAGCAATCGCCTTGGAAAGCAGGAAATAAAACACCTACCCATAGCAAACGGGACGGTCCACAATAGTCTACGGTAGTCACACGGGTCACATTTGCGATCGCAGTCCTGCACAACGGCGACGGACAGCAGTGGCACTAGGCCATGAAGGAGCCACGACCCGCGGCAGCAGACCGGCCAAGACTACTGCTGGGCGGGAAACCCGAGCTGGACGAACGCCCAGTCACCGCATCGCTGCTCCTGCCCTTTTTCCTTGCCGCGTCGTCGGGTTGACGCCGAAAGCGCCAGGGGCGTTGCGTCCGCTGCAGACGAATGCGCTCCTCGTCCGGGCCCAGGGACGAGGATGATTGCGGGTAGTCGGCGTCATCCTCGGTCGTGTGCACGCTGGAGGCCGACCCCACATATTCAGGCTGTAGTGAGGCTGCTCCGTGTCGGTCGGTAGTGAAAACGGGGAGCAACTGGTGTCGACGGCCCCTGGTCGGCACCTGCTGCGCAGCGCTACCCGATCGAACGCGCTGCCAAGCTGCGCCCATAGCAGAGCTGATAGCGTTAGTCCACGGTGCACCCTGCGGCGATGGCGAATCGAGGCGGCCAGGTGAACCCGCTGGCGCGGAGTGGTTGCTCGCCTGATCTTCCGGCAGCCAAACGCCCAGACCAAGGCCAAGACCTAGATCGGTGCGATATCGGTCACTGGCGCCAGGAGGTGATGCTCCGTCGTCTGTATCTACGCTATGATAGCCGCGATGATCCATGCCGCGCTCCGTAGATCGGCTATCGCGGCCACCACGCCGTCCACGTGGATCCAAGCCGATGGCACGTACCGCTTCACGACGTGCTAGACAGGCAAAGCGGATTAGCGCCAGCAACAGGAACGCACAAGCTGCGCCGCTTGCATACATACCTTCCAAAATCAGCCGCCGGCCTTCTTCAGAATCGCCATGCAACCAGGAGGCATGAACGCCTCCAGTCTCGGTTTCGCCACCCGTCTCTATCTCAATGCTTTGGCCATTGTCGCTGTCGTCGTCTGCAGACGCGTAATCCCCTAGTCCCAGTGTGCGCATAAATCGATCGGACACACGGAAGAATGTCATCAAAAATGGTATAAGGATAAGCAGCGGTGTCCAGCGGTTGAACTGATCGCCAAGGAACGGCACCAGATCCATCAAGCCCATAAACTAAACGCACACACACACACACGCGCGCGCACGCACACATACATACGCCTGGTCAGCGGTGTCTGCTGCAGCACATTAGAGGCAGACTGCTGCTCACCTGCGAAAATATGGCGTCATCCTGCGCAACCACTAAATTGAGGTAGTTGTAGCAAAGCGGCACGCTGACGGTGGTAGCCAAAAACGACATGAGCATTCGTTTGCGCATCATCGCGACCATGGCAACGTACGTCAGTTTGCACAGGTAGCTACCCATAAACAGCAGGCTACCAGCGTCGGAGCGATGGGGCACCAGCGCGTACAGGTTGAATATGCGGATGCGCAGCAGACTTGTATATGCACAGAGGCACATGTAGGCCAGCGAAAGAATTGAGACCAGCTGCAGGCAAATATGCTTGGTCAGCACACAGGCCAGACCATTGCTGCACCGCGCGCAGCACCCGACATACCTCGGTCAAGCCGTAAGACCGGTTAGCCCAGCGAAGCGCCAGACCATAGATGGACAGCATCGGCTGGCTCCATTGGAGTGTCAGCTCAGACCACAGCAGCGTGATGCTCAGCACGGCACAGACAATCGACAGGAGACGCAGCAGAATCGGACGAAACTTGATCCGCCACCACCATTCTGTACCGCAGTGCAGGGTTGGTATGGTTAGGCAGCGTGAATCGTCATGCAGCCCTTGACATACGCACTGATAGATCTGCGGAGTGCGGCAAAGCGGCTTGCTGATAGCGGCTGCAGTGTGGTGTGGTATTCGCTGTGCGCCACGAATGCTTTAGCGGACCCGACCCATCATGCATGCACCGGCGCAGACCGTTCACCCACCGGTCCGTGTTGCCTCGATTCTCCAGCTCGTCCTGCAGCTCAAAGGCCTCCTTCAGCAGCCGGTCCCACTTGCTGATAGGGGTCAGTCGGTCGTGGGTCAGCTGCCGTCATGGCGCGCAAGACATATGAAGCGCTCGCTTACCAAGCTTGTCGATCGTAGATACGCTGAGCGCGCTTGTAGCGGCGATGAAGGAGCGTGATATGCTTTTCTGTTATGCTGCGCGGCACGCTGGACCGCTGGTGTTCACCAATCATGTACATGGGACACTGGCACCGGCCGATTGGACCGCTGGCATTAGTGTCGGCTTATCGTGCCCGTCAACGCCACCACACCCACCTTGTCCAGCAGCTCATCCACCATCCAGCGATATCGATGTTGCGTCGGTATCGCATCGGCCGTGGCCGCCACCGTCTACATGGAATGGCGTGTCAGCATAAACCATGTGCGACAGGCGCGCTGGTGCATCGCGCTATACTAGCACGCACCGCAAGTGTGTCGACCAGTTCCGCCTCTGCCTCTTCGTACGCATCGTGTAAGCCGACAGCACGTTTTGTCACCTGGCGCCAGCGACGATTTGCATTGGCAGCGCGCCATAATGTGCGCGGTACCGCCACCAAGCCATGCCCCATAAATAGCAGCACAAGCAGAAGGCCCCAGCTGTTGGCGGCGCCCATTACAAAGGCAACAAACGAGTGCCAGTCAGCAAAACGGCGCACCGAGAGCACGTAGATGATGGCAATGAGGCCAATAAGCGCATAGGCACCAAAGTAGATCGCATGCCCCTTGAACGCATTGCGTAGCCGACGCCGAAACAGAAACTGGCCCGACTGCAGAAACCCCTGGAGCACGGGGATGATCATCCTGTTGAGCACCATCGTCAGCGACAGCGACACCCCTCTAGCCAGCTCCAACAGGCCATACCAGTTGAGAAAGAACGTGGTCCAGTACATGCCACGCCACAAGCCCCAGAGCGTGCTCTCGGGCAGATAGACGGCCGGCTTTCGACATGTCGCCAGCCCACTGTCTATGCCAGCATGGCCATCGTCGCCTAGCTGATCCTCCGTGGCATTACCAGTACCATGGTGCAGCTCGGGGGGCTCTTGTTGCTGGCAACGCCGGTAGATGGTCTAGTACGCATTCAATGCATCCCTGTAAGCGTCTTGCATACACCCTCCTGCACAGCATACACTACACCCACCGAGCTTAGATCCAGCGGTAGCAGTGCGACAACGGCAAACGCTACCAGCCAGCTGATCGCGGCCACCGTCAGGGCCCAGTAGGGCAGACGCACGTCGCGTGTGTAACGGCGCAGCGCATATGCCACGGCCACGCAAGGCGTAGCCACCAGTAGCACCGGCAGAATATAGTCGGTAAATCGCAGTCCAGACAGGCCGGCCAGGACCGGTGCCAGTGGAGACGACTGCATGGCGGACCCTATTTGCCGCAGCACGGACGCACGGGCCAGGCTCAACCGGAAGCCGGCGGCGTGCAGCGCAAGTCACGTATCACTTTCCGTCAGAGACTATGCAATGTGAGTCAGTAGACGGCGTAGGAGACGGAAGCAGAGCGATGGGCGGCAGTCGCAGTGAGATGAGGTGTGTAGTGTGTGGTGGGTGGGTGTGCTGCCTGTATGCTTCGTCGCTATGAGCCACCGTCACGTGGGTGGGTGAATCAGATTGACCGAGTCCGCTTTAGCATGCCATCTGCCTGTGTCGCCCGCCAGCTTGTACACGCTTGTACACTTGTCTCTCTCTCTCTTTTCCCCTCTCTACCTGCATCGAACTGTTTGTTGTCTACAGAGGCCAAACACGTTCTGCTCGGCACGCCTCGTTTTTTCCAGCGCATCTGCTGCAGCCGACACGTGTGCGCCTATAAAGCATACAAGTGCCTGCACCATCTTGCTCCGTTACCGACCAACACGGCCCAGCCTTTGCCTGCCTATCTTACTCTGATCTACGTTTTGTCTGTCGCTAGCACGTCTGGGCGCTGCCGATAAGAACCTGGACTAGGCTAGACTTTGACGTGTGCATTTGGCCGCTCCTGTTGGCCGACGCTCTGCATCACGCACCAGCGCTACTACGCTTTCAAGTGTACGAGGCTCCATTTCCAACGTGTTTGCCACGCTGGTCTACGTGCGAGGAGGACGCACGCGGTCGATTCAGGTAAGCATGACGACTGGCCAAGCGCCGAGCACAGACGAGCGGTTCGGCAAGGCGCACCACCGCCTCCGCGGCAGCCATGCAAGCCGCGTGCCCGGGCCTTTGATGCATGCGCTAACATATTGGGCGTCGTCGACGACCTGCCTGCTCTCAGTCCGCCTGCCTCCCCAGTCCTATGTTTGATCCTGGCTAAGGTGCCGGTGGTTGCCTATATTGACGGAGGGCAGCTAGCCTACCTTGCATTTGGAGTGACGGTCGCCCGGAACGGCCACCGCGTGGACGTGGTACACCTGCCGCCAGCTAGCGCCGATTAAAACCAGACTTGGACGCGCCATGCCTCAGGTTGCGCAGCCGAGCGCCACCGCGCCGCCAACTCCCGCGGCCGACCATCTAACCTCTGATTCGGAAACGCCGCCGACCTCTGCCGTGATCAGCTGCCCGTCGTCCCCGCGTGTGGGTGCCAAGACATCGCTGCCAGCCAACTGGGGTACACCGACGCTGCCGCGCACGCGACCCGCCGCAACAGCCGTCGATATGACACCGGCCACGCCGAATATTGCTGCTGTGAGTACGCCGGTCAACGGCTACGGACGCGGATCGCACGCAGCGCCCGCGGCGCATCAGCAGTTGCAGTTGCAGCACCAGCAGCTAATGGGTTCGCGGCCTAGTACACCGTCGCGCACCATGAATAGCACGCTTGCCGCTCGCAACCCGTTGAACGCGAGTGGTGCGGCCGGTCTATCGTCCATGTCTGCCGGCACCAGCATGGCTGGCTTGATTAACCCGCCATCGCTGATAGAGTATGGCCCATTGCGCCTTCTCATTGCGGACGCACCCTCAGACCATACGCTGCCGATTTACATTAAGGAGTTTGCAAAGTACGGCGTTACCGATGTGGTGCGCGTCTGTGAGCCTACCTATCAGCGCGCACGGCTAGAGCGCGCTGGCTATCGTGTGCATGACTGGTCCTTTGACGATGGCTGCGAGCCACCCGACACCATCATCGAGCATTGGCTCGGTTTGCTGGAAACACGCTTTGGCCCTGAGGCACGGCTGGCGCGCAGCACTAACGGCGTTTCTGGCACAAGGCCGCCACCGGACCAGCTGACCGATGACACTGACCTGTGCGTGGCTATTCACTGTGTAGCTGGTCTGGGCCGCGCGCCTCTCCTGGTGGCTATTGCGCTGATCGAGTATGGCATGTCTCCGCTGGATAGCGTTGCGTACGTGCGCGAGCGCCGTCGTGGTGCCATTAACAACCGGCAGCTACGCTACGTGGAGCGATACCGACGTCACACACGTAAGGGGTGCATTATCTGCTAGCACGTTCCTTTGGCCGTCTTTTGTTTGCGTTCTTCTCTTTGTTTGCGTACGAATGTTACGACAACGCGCCCATGGGCCTGCGTATCTAATAGAGCGACACGTTCTGATCCATCACCAATATGCAAACATTACGCTCTCTATATTGCGTTGATATCCACAGTGGCACGCATGCCTGCGTACAGGGCAGCTGCGCCAATGCATTGTGCCACCTCACAATGAGCAAATGCGCAGAACCCGGTCTTTAGCTGACCATCTAGCGGCAGCGTTGGTCAGCTACTTTCTGGATCCCACTCAGCTGCCTGCCTGCCTGCCTGCCTGCCTGCCTGCCTGCCTGCCTGCCTGCCTATACTTTGAAGCCCAGATCGCGCAGACACTGCTTGTGTGCTTCGATCAACGTAGCGCATGCTTCCTCGTCACCCGTACGCAGCATACACTCGTCTCGAGCACGCTTTGTCTCCGGACACGAGCAGCACGGCTTGAGCGGCTTGCCGTCTGGGCCCAGAGGTCGCCCTGTCTCCGGGTCCAGCTTGGGTGGAGCGGGCGTGGCCTGCGCTGGGGTTGGCGTGGGTGGCGTCAACACTGGCTTGGATTCCTGCTGGCCCATGACGGACAAGTGCTGTTGGTGGTGGTGCAATGTTGCTTTGGGCGCGAATCCACAGTGAGCAAACCGGTCAAAACAGATTCAACCGGGAAGCAGTAGCGAGAAAGAAAAGTCGTTGCGGCCACCTCGGGTGCGATCGGACTGTGCGGCATACAAGTCCAGATTAATCACGCACTCCCTTTCGCAATGACGCCACCGCCACCTCAGTGTCATCCATCCGGCTAGGAGATGACAAGGTCACACTCTATGGTGGCGCAGCAAACACCTATATAAACAACCAATTTTAACAACGAAAAGACTCGTGATGCAGCCGCAACGCTGATGCAATGCAAGAACAACGACGGATGAGAGCAGAGACGAGTACAGCGTGTACGCGAATAAATGGGCAAAGGCTGACGACCACGCGATAGCCTGCATGACCTGCCGTGGTCGCGCCAGACCCTATAGAGAAACAGTGTCGTAATGGCATTGCTCAAGAACCAGACAAGATGTGGCGGTGGCTGCTGCTGTTGCGTATCGCTGTTGTTGGTATCGCTGTTGTTATAGCACAACACAGCAAGTAGCAGCATTTGGCGCTGTTTGTTGCGACGTCATCATAAGGAAATGGACAGGTCAGACAGTCGTCTGCACTCTCCTGGTGACTCCTTCTTCCTGGCGACTAGGCCAGCGTGGCGCTGGTGGCAAGGGCGACGCTCACAGCCAGCATCACGGCTGCCACGCCAACGGATCCAAGCAGAAAGCGCCATCCGAGCCAGGACGAGTGGTGCGGCGTGCCGGCTCGCGTTGACTGGTTCAGAGCACCAGTGTTGGCGTCGTGTTCACGTGGAGCTGCGGGCCCAGACGTCACCGTGCCGTTCCGTTCCGCCGCTGGGACATTCAGCTCCAAGGGTGTCTCACTGTCGTGCGTGGCCGGATCGGGCGTCAGCGGCGGAAGCATCGAAAGGGATGACGATGGATAGGGCGTCTTGGGAGCACGACTGCTCGGCGGCGTGAAGCCACGCACCATGTCTACGCTCGCAGCAGCACAGACCATTGGGGCGGCAAGACAACGACGTCATGCACGGAGAAAGTAGTACCACAATGTTAGCAAGGTAGACGCATGCTGATTTGGTCTGCAGGTCTGCAGGCCGCCAAGAACGCATCGTGTGCAAGATCACCAGCGTGTCCCGTGCACGGCTGGGGCACTGCGGCCTATGGGCGCGGCGCGCGGCCTATTCCCATGCAGACCAAGCTCCTTTTCCGCTGCCTACCGATGCGCTTGTGGGCAAAAGTCACCGCCGGAACGTTGGCACGATTGCTCTTGCGGCGCTCCAGCAGCGTCATGGATTCGCTATCGTGGATCGCCACCGAGGCTTGGCCCATCTTGGCCGCACCAGCGTTGGAGGCAGCGGCCACCGCGGCGGCCATGGCGGCCATTTGCTCGGCACTTGCCGTCGGCCAGACCTGAGCGCTGCGCTGGCTGGCGTCTTGATTGGCGGTCAATGCCACCATGGGGGAGTCACGCGTTGCGTTATGTTCCCTAGATGACACCAGTAAAGAAGGTCAGCGGTGACAGGTTGATCGAGCCAATTCATTCATTCGTCAATGTGCAGTAACGTCGAGTGATTGCCAACGCTGCATCCTCGTGTCAGGCATGCAGGATCGGCCGTCCAAACCCAGCGCGGCGTAGGACCCGAGTCCTGCCGGTAGAGTGCACCCGACAGGGAAGATATGCTTACATGACGATGCTATCAGTAAAGGCTGGAAGCAGCTGACAAAGTCGGTGCCGTGCGGTGGATAGCTAATGCGACAAAAGACGTAGAGGCGAGAGATGAGCCAAGCACTGGCAACCAGGCGAGCGTAGCAGGCACGGAAAACAGACAAACGGCAGACTGTATGCGGTCGTCGCAGCAGGCAGCGAGGAAGGTGAGGTTGAAGCGTCCGTCAAGCGCCGCTTGAACGTTCGGCAATCGCAGTCAAATAGTAGGACTGGCACGAGCAAAGCAGACGAATGAACGACCGTGGCAACCGTCGAGCGGCCGAGCGACGACAAGAAAAAGGGCAGAGTGAAGTGGGGATGCAGGGGTGCACTCAGCCACGCTGGTTAAAAGGCAACAGCGACGACGACGACGACACGGGGCGAGTGGGTGGGTGTAAGGGGGAGCGGAGTAAAGAGCGCTGGAGGAAATGGAATGGCAACGTCGGGTGTTTGTGTAGAGAGGCGTCGCTGGCTGCCTTTTAAGGAGGCACAAAACAGACCCAAGACATGCTCTACGGCAACAAACGAGATAGCCATGTCACGCAAGCGAAAAGACGTTGCCGAAACGCCTGACGAGATCAACTGGAACCGCAGAGTCGACAAGGCAAAGGGCGCCGTGCGGGATACGGTCGCGCGTTACGGCCGCCCGCTCGGCAGGCTGCTGGCACACGACAGCGCCGTGGACGCGGCAGTGCAGACGTGTGCCACATGCGCTTATGATCTCATTCGGCCAGGCGGACGAGTGTCGGCGCATCCTGCGCACTGGATGATGTTCGCGGCGGCTGCGGCGGCCATAGGCTGCGGCGGCTGCGGCGGCCATAGGCTGCGGCGGCATGCAGACCATAGCGCACCCGGCGGGGGCATTGCGCGTGCATCCGCACATTCCCTTCGTTTTGCTGGCCCGCTTGCGTGTCGGCTGACGTCAAATGCGGCGAGGGTTTGGTAAAGCGTACGCGTGTGTGTGACACACATTGGAACACACATGCTCTGAAAGTGGGTGCGCGTGACCACCATGTGGATGGACGACTATTATCCGAAGGCAGCAACACCGAGGGGAAGCAGCACAGACAGCGGGTCGGCCAGCAGCCAGTAAACGGTACTGGCCCAATCAGACCAGTACAGGTTGCACGGTAAGCGCAGCAAGCAGAGGGCCGCCCTGGTGACGTTCGCCTGGTGCCACCAGGAGCGCCATCTTGCCCGATGGCGGATCGCTATCGTTGGTGGCAGCCGTGTCGAGACGGTGGTGGTTGAGTGCTGGCGGCTAGGTTTACTTTTTGACCCAAGTAGACTTGGATGGACTGTACCGGACACTGTCGTCATGTCCGCGTTTCTTTCTCGCCCTGTGCACCCGCCTACCCGTTACTCTGCGTCTGCTCCGACGGCGCCTGCCTTTACTGCTACTGCCCCGCGGTCTGACTCGGCTATACTAGACCCGACGGTGGACGGTGCTTGAGCGCACGCGTGTCATTGCCATCTGCAAGCCACTGCGCTCTCATTTCTGTAGCCAACTAGCAGGCAGACACGCGCATTTGCTCGCAGTGCTCATCATCTCGCGCCAGACGCGGCTACCGGCCGTCCACGCCTACTGGCTGGGGAGCACACAATCTTTTGGCCGGCAACACCACTAGCGCAACGCGCTTTGTTACCATGAAGAAGAAGGTGGGTACAGCGCGGCTGCGGGCGGTGCATATGCAGTCTTTGGCTAACTGGCAGGACAGGTCTTGTTGATGGGCAAGAGCGGCGCTGGCAAAACGTCCATGCGCTCCATCATCTTTTCCAACTATATTGCGCGTGATACACGGCGCTTGGGAGCTACCGGTGGGTGCGGCAAGGCGGGCGCTTTATCTAGGCCGGCAGGAAAGGCCGAGCAGGATAGCTGACCCGGTGCGGCTGATCTGTGCCATAGTGGATGTGGAACATTCGCATGTGCGCTTTCTTGGCAACCTAGTGCTCAATCTGTGGGATTGTGGCGGGTAAGCATCGCGTTTGCACGCGCGGTGGTTACAGCATGGAAAAAACATGGTGCAGGCTTGGTGGAGTGCAAATGCAATGGCTTACCAAATGGTGCTCAGGCAGGAGACATTCATGGAAAGCTATTTTGTTAGCCAGCGCGATCACATCTTCCGCAATGTTGAAGTGCTCATCTACGTGTTTGACGTGGAGAACTGCGACGACCGTGACATGCACTTTTACCAAAGCTGCCTGGAGGCAATCATGACGCACTCCAAGGATGCCAAGATATTCTGTCTAGTGCACAAGATGGATCTGGTGCAGGAGGAGATGCGAGAGCAGGTGAGCTATGGCAGACTGCTGACGATGGGCAGATGGCAGTGACGGTGGCTGACGAGGGCGTACAGGTTTTCCAAGAGCGGCTGGAAGAGCTGCGCACACGCTCCGAACCACTGTCCATCACCGCATTCGCCACGACCATCTGGGACGAGTCGCTGTTCAAGGTAGGCGCGTGACGTTTGCCTGCCGTGACGGCGATCGCGTTGCCAAGTCAGGCAGACGGGCGAGCAGGATGGCCATTGTGCTCACCGGCGCTTGCTTGGCCCGTGGACGACAGGCGTGGTCGTCCATTGTGTACGCATTGGTGCCCAATGTTGCACTGCTCGAGTCGCATCTGAACAAATTTTGCCACGTCTGCGAGGCGGACGAAGTGGTGCTCTTTGAGCGAGCCACGTTTCTGGTGATTGCACACGCTTCACAGCTGCAGCATGCGGACCGCGCGCGATTCGAGAAGATCAGCTCGATTGTGAAGCAGTTCAAGCTTAGTTGCACCAAGCTGCAGACGCAGTTCAAGAGCATGGAGATTCGCAAGGATGGGTTTACCGCGTTTATTGATGCGCTGACCAGCAACACATATGTCATGGTCATCATGTCGGACCCAACCATTGGTGGGTGCAGTGGGAGGCTATTTGTGTGAGTGTGCAAAACAGACGGAGTGTGCTTACGTGCGACATGCGCGTGCAGAGTCGGCCGCCACCCAGATGAACATTGCCGTGGCACGGCGACACTTTGAAAAGCTGGAAGCTTCTTCGGATGTTGTGCGGTAGACGGCGAGCCGCGTATCAGGACTGCGCGCTTGTATGTGCGTGCGTGTCTGTATGTGTGTGTATCTTTGTGTGAAAGTGCATGTGTACCCGAATTGTGCAAAGAACAAGCAAGAAAGCGCTGCATCCATCTCCGCTGACTTTCTCCTCCTCCTCCGCCGCCGCCGCTATCGCCGGAAAAACGAAGCCATCATCGCCGCTGACGGTGCCACGCACCTGTGGTTGCTACTTGTGGAAAAAACATGCAGGCAAACGACCAGAATGGCTTTGCGAATGGGCGCTGATGTGGCCGAGCGCGCCAAAGCAGCAGGCATGTGCTACACGGAACAGCGTTCTTGACGATGCTATCTTGTCTGCTTTGCCGTGCAGCAGCGGTTGTTTGCCGACCACTGGCGGCGGCTGCGTAGCCATGCTGCATCGCCGTAGCCAGCATTCAGCTGATGGGCCATGATGATATGCCCGCTGCGGTTTCCTTCACCGCACGTCGCTGATTGGCACCAGGACAGGTCTGGAGCGAATCGGCGTGCGCACCTGCACCACTCGCCTACGTGCGTGTGTGACAGCGTAAAAAGGGAGAAAGAAAAAAGAGGAAGAAAAAGTGGGGCGGTAAAACTGCTACAGTTTGTCAGACGCACCGCTGTGGCGCAGAGCGCTACGTAGCCGTGGTATAAAGGATGCGCAATGGCTCTCGCTGCACACGCTCCGGCTTCTTTCCTTCGCCCCGTTTGCCTTTCGAAGAAGCACTTGTCCACTTCGCACGCCACACGACCAACTTCAGGTGTGTATTCGTCATGTTGCGCGAGAGCGCGATGCGCTGCTGCTACGTTTTGCGGATGGATGGATGAATGCATGCTGCTGTGTGCGGATGGATGGATGGATTCGCGGCTGCGTTGCATACTGCGTAAGCAGGTTGCAATCGTCACGGTCGTCCAGCGCCACGTCTGCACACGCCGCCTGGCACGCTCGACATGCACTGGCACATAGCTGCCGCAGCATTCCACGCTGTGGGCACAGCCAAGGAGGCGCCATGCGCACCTTCGCAACCAGGCTGTGCTGCTGTCGAGCGGGCTGCGGAGCGCGCGAGTCGACTGCTGCCCCTCACCACCACCGGTACGCTAACGCTCTCTTTGTCTCGTCCTCCCGCACAGCCATGGGTAAGGAAAAGTCTCACATTAACCTTGTGGTCATCGGCCACGTCGACTCCGGCAAGTCGACCACCACCGGTCACCTTATCTACAAGTGCGGTGGTATCGACAAGCGTACCATCGAGAAGTTCGAGAAGGAGGCCGCTGAGCTTGGCAAGGGCTCGTTCAAGTACGCCTGGGTGCTGGACAAGCTCAAGGCTGAGCGTGAGCGTGGTATCACCATCGACATTGCTCTGTGGAAGTTCGAGACCCCGAAGTACTATGTCACCGTCATTGATGCTCCGGGCCACCGTGATTTCATCAAGAACATGATCACCGGTACCTCGCAGGCTGACTGCGCCATTCTCATCATTGCCTCCGGCACTGGTGAGTTCGAGGCTGGTATCTCCAAGGATGGCCAGACTCGTGAGCACGCTCTGCTCGCCTTCACCCTGGGTGTCAAGCAGCTCATCGTCGCCATCAACAAGATGGATACCACCGGCTGGTCCGAGGCCCGCTACAAGGAGATTGTTGCCGAGACCTCCAACTTCATCAAGAAGGTCGGCTACAACCCGGTTACTGTGCCGTTCGTCCCGATCTCCGGCTGGCACGGTGACAACATGTTGGATGAGTCGACCAACATGGGCTGGTTCAAGGGCTGGACCAAGACCACCAAGGCTGGCTCCAAGACCGGCAAGACCCTGCTGGAGGCCATCGACGCCATCGAGCCGCCCGTCCGCCCGTCGGACAAGCCGCTGCGTCTGCCGCTGCAGGATGTCTACAAGATTGGCGGTATCGGTACCGTGCCGGTCGGCCGTGTCGAGACTGGTGTCATCAAGGCCGGTATGGTCGTCACCTTCGCCCCGTCGAACGTGACCACTGAGGTCAAGTCTGTTGAGATGCACCACGAGCAGCTCGCCGAGGGTGTTCCGGGCGACAACGTCGGCTTCAACGTCAAGAACGTGTCGGTCAAGGACATCCGTCGTGGTAACGTGTGCTCGGACTCCAAGAACGACCCGGCCAAGGAGGCTGCCTCCTTCGTTGCCCAGGTCATCGTCCTGAACCACCCGGGTCAGGTCTCGGCTGGCTACTCGCCGGTGCTTGACTGCCACACCGCCCACATTGCGTGCAAGTTCAACAAGCTCATCGAGAAGATCGATCGCCGTTCCGGCAAGAAGCTTGAGGACGAGCCCAAGTTCATCAAGTCTGGCGATGCCGCCATGGTCGAGATGATCCCGTCCAAGCCGATGTGCGTCGAGTCCTTCCAGGAGTACCCGCCGCTCGGCCGTTTCGCCGTCCGTGACATGCGTCAGACCGTCGCCGTCGGTGTCATCAAGTCGGTCGACAAGACCGAGAAGGCCGGCAAGACCACCAAGTCTGCCATGAAGGCTGGCAAGAAATAAGCAACTGCATCCGCTGCTGCTTTATTCGCTCCATCTTCTCTTTGTCCCTTCGTCTCGTTGCTGTGCGCGTGAGTGCGCTTGCTTTTGCTGGCGTCTTGCGTGGCCGAGCGTTGCCGAGGTGCTGAAATGCGAAAGGCGCTTCGGTGTTGGCGGTAGTCTCGAGAAGGATGAGTGCTGCTGCCGTATGCCTTTTGCGACGCGCACTTGTTCCAATTGTTTGAATACACAACACCTACTGCAATCATCGTTTCCACCATTGGTGTCTATTGAGCGTGTTGTGTGCACAGAGCGTCTGCGGGCCGTGTACGTGCTGCTGTGGGCAACTGCGTAGTTTTTTCTTTTCGCTCGCAACCACCAAGCATCGGCTCAGACCGCGACTGGCTGACTGGCTGGCCGACTTTTGTTACTGGCGATCGCATCCGCCTCTCTCGCTCCCACCATCACCCTTTCTAGCCTGGTCGGCCCTGCATTGCTGGATCGTGCGGCACGTTTACACACTTTTTACGCGCATTCACGTACCTACACGGCGAATCGGCGCACAGAATGTCGCTGCTGCGTGTTACGCTGCTGCGCGGCCTGGCGGCCCCCAAGCGTGCGGTAAGTGGCGGACGGTGACGCCGCGACACAGTGTTGCGATCGGCGCTGCTCACGCGCCCGAATCGACGACGACGCGTAGCCTTTGATGCTTGCGCGCGCGCTAAGCACGTCGCCCGCCAGTGCAGAGACGGAAGCTCAACCGGCTGGCGCGCCGGCAGTGCCCTATTCCGAAGAAACGCGTTTGACCGCGGTGGCTGCTGCAGCCGCTCAGGCACCACGCTGTGAAGCACTGTTCAAGTCGCCCTTCTCGAAAACTGTGCAGGCCTGGATGCGCGACTTTCAGACTAGCCAGCCCATCGGTATCCAGACGCTCAACAGCCGCGTGTTTGCAGGCCCGCTGCGCGTCGATCTGATGCATCGTGCCGTGATCTGGCAGCGGGATGGCATGCGCCAGGGCACTGCTGCCACCAAGGGCATTAGCGACATTCGCGGCACCACGCGCAAGGCGGCGCCGCAAAAGGGCCGTGGTATGGCGCGTGTCGGCACTTACCGTGCACCGCAGTTCCGCGGAGGTAAGCTAGACCGTCGCTCTGTATGAAGCGCGAGTGCGACGGGTGCTGATTTGGCAAATTATCGCCGCTAGGTGCCACGGTATTTGGTCCCAAGCCACGCGACCACAGCACGAACCTGCAGCACAAGGTGCAGTTGGCCGCGCTGCGGTCGGCGCTTTCCACCAAGTATCAGCAGGACCAGCTGGTGGTGGTGGATGCGCTACGCCTTGAGACGCTCAAGACGCGCGATCTGAACGCGATATTGCATCGTCACCTTTGGCAGGATTCGTCTCTGCTTTTCGTTACCGGCCGCTCGACAATTGACTCAAATCTGGAGAAGGCTGCGCGGAACCTGCAGTCGGTGGAGTGCACGCTGGCGGACGAGATGGACGTCTACCGGATGCTGCAGCGCGATGTGCTGGTGCTGGATGGTGCTGCAGTGCGCAAGCTTGAGAAGAAACTTTACGTTTCCTAGACGGAGCCGCGACACTACCGTGCTGGTGGGGCCTGTCCGTACACATCTGTGTGCAGGACTACGGCGACATCAAGTAGTCCCGTCTCTCGTAAACGAATTTATAAACATCAACATCTACGGCAATTTTGGAGGATTGCATATCCGATCTATTGTGTTTTGCGCGTCATTCGCGGCTTCGAGTGTGCTCACGCGAGCGGCTGCGATCTTGTCGTCGGCGTTGAGGTCGCGACCGCCGATGTGTACCATCCCCACCGGCATGGCTGCGGCCATTGTCGTCGCCGTCGTCGTCGTCGTCGGCGCCATACCGGCTGTGCTGGCGCCGCGAGTCTCGGCTATTGCGATGATGCTGGTACTCTCGTTTTGCATAGGCGTGACGTTGGTGTGTCCGTCTATCGCTGCTGCCCTCATTGCCCACACTACGTTGGCTATGATAATCTCTTGCTTCGTCGCGTGTTCGCCGATACGGACTACGACTGCGGCGATCGCGAGACGCGTGTTCGCGTTCTCGGCTGCCAAGTCTGCCTCGGCTTCGCGTGCGACTGTGGGGTCGTCGGTATGCCTGCTCTTGGTGTCCACGACGATTGTTCAACGTGGCCGAACTGTCACCATTGTTTCCTATCACTTGATTCTGCTGGTGCTCGCTGGCCGCGGCAGTAGTCTGCTGTGGTATCGATATCGGCGGCGGTGCAAGAGCCGGCTGATATGCACCGCCAGGGTTTTGGTAGACATGCAACAAATTGCATGCTGCTCCTTTAGTGCAGCCACCACCTCCCTTACCGGCAACAGCGCGCTCAAACATGCCTGAATTACCCGTGGTTAGCCTGCTGTACGTGCATCTATGTCGCTAGCAAACCCACCGCACACTGCCTCTCGCCAGTTGGAGATGTCCACTAGTTCCGGAAGGAGCCGCTTGCTGGCATACCAGCGACCACGTGTGCTGCGTACTGCTGTTGCTGCCTCAGTTTCCGCCGCATACTGAATGTACATGTTGCCGCGCAAATGTGTTGCTTCGTTGCGACACACCTGTCCCATTGAGTCAAGCAATCAGCGAGGTGTTTTCCGTTGGCCATGTACAGCATGTTACCTTGAACTGTACGATAGTGCCAAATTTTGCAAACTCTATCATCATATCGCTGAAAAAGGCGGCGTAACGCTGTTCTTCCTCGTCGTCATCGTGCTATAAGAGCGGCAGCGTCGCAAGGTGTAGTGGTGCACGCAACAATGCATGGACAGCAAAGCAAATCATTAAGGAAAATTTCGATAGCGTTGCCGATGCGCGCAGCATGCATGGCCGCCAGTAGCAAGCAAAAGGGATACACAGCTGACTCAGTGGCTGGCAGCAAGCAAAACAGTCTCGGAAATGACAGCAATATGATTGTAGAACGGTGTACCCACCTCTAAGGCGTCATCGAGGTCGGCAGGCAGTGTGCGACGATCCACATTGAATAAATTGCGAATCAAGAGCGTCTTGGAAGCAAGTGGTGCAGGCGGGTGGCGGCACGTGCACGACGTGCCAAATCTACATGCTGCTGTGCGAGCATAGCTAAAGCATGGTTCGGTGCGCTGCAGATATGCATGGGGAATGTAAGTGCGCCTTGGCAGTTGTTGATGTCGCCGTAGATTCCTCATCAATGTTGGCTCACCTGGTTTGCATGAGCAGCAGTAATGCCGTGCACGGATGTACTGGACAATTGTAGACCTTGCATTGCAGCCAAAGATTGGGAAGTGCCAGTAGAGGACACAGGGACTGCAAATCCCGGTACAAATGAGCCGACAGTGCCGCGCCCGCTGCTAGTCATCTGTACAAGTGATATCGAGTGCATTAGCCGCTGGTTTTGCTGGTATTTGGCGTTGCTATTGCCAGTACGCACGAAAACAGGCGCCTGATGCGGTACAGCAACCGGACCCATTTTTTGCGCAATCATATTGGCTAGCGTACGGTTCCAGCTGGACTATTCGCCGTAACGTCTAATGTTAACGATGGCCCGCGTATGACTTGTCACGCCAAATGTGCTTGCCTCCATCAACTCTTCTCGTCGTCGCTCTGCCTCCTTTAGAGCAATCTTGGCCATATTCTCTTGTTTGATTTTGCGCTCGCGCTCCTCCCAAAGCCTTTTCTGTCGCTCACTGGTGCAGCAGTGGGTAGATGCAAATTGTCAGCAATACAGCGCACATGCTCGTACTCATGTGCGCTTCTGTCCAGTCGACCGATACATACTATTCCTCCGTTTCTTTGCGTTTTTGAATAGCTCGTTCTTCTGCTCAATTAAAAGCGCACTTGTCAGCACCCACCAACTGTTGGCCTTTGTCCAAGGCAGACTTGCCTGCTTCTTTCTTTCTCTGTTCCAACATGGCGTCTGTTACTTGGGCGGCGCTTTCTTTGCTGATGGCTCGCCGTTTCTGTGCTGCCTTTTGGCGCGCCGCACGACGTCGAGCCAGTTTACACGAATGTCGAAACTGTCTGCGAGAAAGAGGCCTGCTTTGCACTGCCTGAGCTGCAGGGACCGCAGACGCCTGTTCACCATATACTGCTGCTTCTGCCGTTGATGGACTGACACGCAGCAAACTAGCCGCAGAAAGAAGCACGATTTCCGTGCTGTCGTCATGCTCACTGTGGCCAACGCTTTCGTCCACTACGTTCTCCATGCTATCTACCGGCCGTAGAGATGGCGAGGCTGGCGTCCAGCAAGGTTCTGCTTCAGGCAGGCGCGATTGTCGTGCCGTAGTGTTGGTCATAATGCGTGATTGAGGTAGTTTGTTGTTTTCTTTCAGTACTCTGTCATAATAAGCACACATACGCACACACACACACACACACACACACACACACACACACACACACACACACACACACACACACACAGCATTAATCTTTGCAAGTTGACAGTAGACTAGCTGGAAAAGAGCTCCAGTTTATGACGGTGCGCAAACGAACAGCGCAGGCGACATACACATGACGACCAGATCGCAGGACCAATGCATGTCGCGCCGGACAACGTCGGCCAGACAAGGCTGCATGTCGCCAACAGGCCAGCCGCAAAAGGCGCCGTAACCGATTAACGGTACGACTTCTGGTAGCGAGCGCGAGCGCCCGGACCGCCAAACTTCTTCGGCTCGCAACGACGCGGGTCAGCGACCAGCAGGTTACGGTCGTAGGTGGTGAGGATGTCCTTGATTTCCTTCTTGGCGGCCTCATCGACGACTGTAGCGCGCACGCACAACAATTCACAGTCATCAGCACGCCGGCTCAGCACTACGCCAATCGCGACGGTCTGTACTTACACTTCTGGTAGAAGGCGACGATGGCCTTGGCAATAGCCTGGCGGATCGCTGGTGACGGCAACAAGGTAAGCACACGCGCTAGCCACACTTAGCGTCCCAGCAGAGACAACGCACCGTAGACCTGCGAGGTGTGGCCACCACCCTTGACGCGGACGCGGATGTCCAGGTTGCGGAACCGCTCCTCGCCGAGGATGAGCACCGGCTCGTAGACCTTGTAGCGGAGGATCTCCGGCTCAACCAGCTCAATCGGCGAGCCGTTGACGCGGATCATGCCGTTACCGCGCTTGCAGTGAGCGACCGCGGTGGCGGTCTTCTACTCGGCAACAACAGCAACAAAGGTGGTGTAAGCATTTGGGGCCAAGATGTCATCATCTCGGTCGATGGTGCACAACACCCACCTTGCGACCAAAAGTCTGGACGGCTTCCATGTTGCCTATGGCGCATTGCAAATGACGCAAGAGATTGACCAAGGCCCGCGTTAGATTCCCCGCCATAATACGTAGTAGCCTAGTCGCAATGCTCTGTCGCACTAGCCCCGCCGGGATTCCGCCCACAGCCAGCAACACAGTCGACAGCCGCTGCATTCACCGTCGCGTCGCATTCCGTGCGTCCATTTGCCACAGACGCACGGTCGCGTCAGTGTCCATGTGTCGGCTACACAACGACGTGGTGGCAGCAGCGACAGTCGCCCGTGTTGCTGTCTGCTTGCGCGGTGTGCGGGCGCCCATGCACGACTCTCACAGTGCCGCCGCACCATCCAGAAAACACCGATATCCATTGACGCGCAGCCGGCCAAGCAGCCATTTGTCCGTAGATGGATGCGCGGATGGATGGATGCATGCTCCCGTTCGCGTAACAGCGCGGCGGCCCACCTGGTGGATGGATGCTTCCGCAGCGTAGATGGCGTGGAAGTGTTAGGTGGGAAGAGGAGGAGACCCTTCGGCGGGGGGTGTGGACGGCGCCTCTCTCTCTCTGCTGCCACTCAGACACCACCACCGGCAGCAGCGCCACACAGCGCAAAGTGGGCGTGGTGAGTGGGTGGTCGCCAGTGCAACTGGTATCTTAGTGGCCAAAGGACTCTGCGGCATTTGCTAACTCTCTAAATCACGTGACTAGTCTTTTGCAGTAACCTCAGCGAGCACACTTCCGCCACAGCTCTTGCTGCCTCCTCTTCGCACCCCATCCAACCCTCTGGATTAGCTGAAAGCGGGTCAGGACACGCATCCACAGCCGGTAGGTGCTGGCCGGCCAACATGCAGGCGGCAGCAGATGGATGGATATGCGAGATGGCGGATGGATGCATGGCTGTATGGATGGATGGCTGCGCGGAGGATGCGAGTCTGGCGTCGCGGACCCGAGGAGGCTGTATGCGCCGACATGTGCAGCCGGCCGACCACCAAGGAATCAGACGAAACGCTCGGCTTTAGCGTGGCCGGGGCCGAGACGCTGGTGGTGGCGGTGGCGGCGGCGCGTCCAGCTTTGTCGGCGTCATTGGGTTTGCGGCGGCGGCAGGACGCAGCAGGCCGTTGAGCAGCGGGCATTTGCGGCCTGTAGCGCGACGCACGCGTGGCCCGAATGTTTCTTGCGCGGACGACCATGGTCTGGCGGCGATCGGGGCTAGTGCGTGTGAATGGGGGCAGCGTTGAATGTATACACGCGATTCTTGTTGCTAACGTCAGTGTGCTACGGTACCACTTGCTCTTTCTTGCGGCTCGTCATATTGTCTGACACTTGCGGCTGTCTGCTATTGCTGCGGCGCTGTCGGAACCGCCGTTTATCCAACGTTTGTGGACGCAATGTAGCCATGAAGCACAACAACCAGTTGCAAAACATCCACTTCCACAAGGACTGGCAGCGCCGCGTTAAGACGTGGTTCGACCAGCCCGGCCGGAAGCTGCGCCGCCGCCAGCAGCGCGCTCGCAAGGCTGCTCTGATTGCTCCGCGCCCCGTGGACGGTCAGCTGCGCCCGGCTGTGCACTGCCCGACCCTGAAGTACAACACCAAGCTGCGTGCTGGCAAGGGCTTCACCCACGATGAACTGAAGGTGCGTGTGTCTGGCATCTACTGTAGCGACGTCGTGGAGTGGTGCGGACAGATGGATGGACTTTGGGCTAGAACGACCACTTACCGCTTTGCGTGCTCCATGTCTACTTAGGCTGCTGGTATCTCCCGCGCGTACGCTCGCTCCGTTGGCATTGCCGTCGACCACCGTCGCAAGAACCGCTCGGAGGAGTCGCTGAAGCGCAACGTCCACCGTCTCAAGGCCTACCATGCCCGCCTTGTGGTGTTCCCGCGCCGCAAGAACCAGCCGAAGAAGGGTGATGCCTCGGTAAGCGTCTTGATCTATGGACGAGTGGGCGGTACAGCGTGGCTTTCGTCGTCGATGCCTCCTGTAGTCGGACGATAGTGTCGAAACGTTGTGGCGTGTACCTTTGACTAGCCCGTCCATTGCTGACACTCCACTGGTCTCTTTGTTGCTTAGGCTGAGGACCTGAAGGCTGCCAAGCAGCTGACCACCCCGGTCCTGCCGATTACCACTCCGTTCAAGCAGGAGAAGGCTCGCGCTGTGACTGAGGAGGAGAAGAACACTCGTGCCTACTTCACCCTGCGCACCGTTCGTGCTGCCGCGCGCTATGCCGGTGCCATCGACAAGCGTGCCAAGGCTAAGGCTGAGGCCGAGGCCAACAAGGCTGGCAAGAAATAAGCGGCTGTTGGTGTGTTCAGCACACGGCGCCCGTTGTCGTCCCGGCTTCTGCCAACATCGGAGCTTTTGCTGCTGTGTTCTCCGGTCTCTCCGCATCTCGGAGACGAATAAACGCGATGCATACCCGCCTAGCCGTGCATCCCTGTTTGACGTCAAGTGCGTCTGCGCGACATTGGTGGTGCATTCTGTGCAAGGCGAATTAGATTGTAAACTGGCAGTTGCAGGTCAGTTGCGGCGAATATAGCAAACATCCGGTCGCCACTTGGCCTACAAAACACAACAGCGCCTCCAATACCGATCGTCATCACCACCGGCAAGATCGCCCGTCTGTTTCGTCCGCCCAGCGCCTCTGCTCTTTGCCGACGCGTCGTCCTGTTTGCGTCTCGAATCCCGCCTCGACGCGTGCTACATTCTCACTTGTTTTCACGGCACACCACATCACATGGCGTCCGGATATGGTCTCTACAGCGGTACGTGGGGTCCAGAGCGTGTCGGGTGTTGGTAGAGCAGCCAAAGGGGCATAACAGCAGCTGCAGCTGTAGTCTCGAGACGTGAATGTCAACGGAATGATCGTATGCGCGCGACAGCGTTGAGTGGACATGTCGCACGGTTGTCGCGCGAGCATGGCGACGCGCTAACGTGTCGGCTATGCTGCTGCCGGATGCACAGGTCACGGCCGCTGCTATCCCATGTGGCAAGAGTTCCGCAAGTGCTATGCTCAGGCTGAATGCCCAGAGGACTGCACGCTGCAGGTAGAGGACTACTATGAATGTCTGACACGCAGCAAGGAGGTGAGCCTGGGGGTGGCAGATACTAGCAGGTGCAAACACAGCCGGCGCACTGGTGGTCAATAGCAGTGGCATTGCGCTGCTGCTATCGTAATGCTACTACGATCGCGGCTACTGCTGTAGTGCCCTATTAATGCGCGTACATTTTGAATTACGTTGGATGTAGATTGCACGCGCCCAGACGATTCAGCGCGAATACAACCGCCAGCGCGCTGCCACCAAGGCCGAGGAAGAGGCGCTTGCCCAGCAGAGCAAGCAGGATCCTACTAGCTTCATGGCGCGGCTCAAAGTGCTGGAGGAGGAGCTCAAGCGGCAGCAGGCCAAGGAGTAGGCTTGAAACTACGCGTGATCGCGTTCTTGCGCGGACCCTTGTCCACGTTTAGGCCTAGTAAAAAGCAAGGCGGCTACGAGAAGCCGTACAAAAAGTGCATGCTTTACTGAATAGGGGCGCGTGTGTGTTCATGTTGTCGTTGGCCAGAAGAATGATGCGGCGCGTGTTGCAGCACGAGCGGCGGCATTTGGGCGGCGAGGAAGCGTGCACAGCAGCGCAATGTGCCACTTTGCCTCACTTTTGTCAGGCACTGCCTGCGCTCTTGTTGTCTGTTTTGTCGCAGCCACCTGCGTTTGCGCTACAAACTCGTCATGACCTTGCAGCCGCAGCCGCAGCAGTCGGCGTCTGTCTCTGACCAGGCCGGTGGCGCGCGCGCAAAGAAACGCAAGAAGAATGCGAAAAAGGCGAAGCGCCGCTCACAACAATCTACTGTTGTAAAGCCGGAATCGCCTCAGAACAGTCTGCTGGACGCGAAGAAGAATGTGCCACTGCTGCCACTATCGCCGCCCGAGTCAACGAAACCAGCAGTGGACTCTGCTGCGCCGGCGCATGTTGCTGACACGACAACGCGCAGCACACCTAACGCTAACGACGGGATCAGTCGCAAAAGGCGCATTTCCCCACCGACTGCAACATTGGACGACCCTGCTTCTGCTGCGGACGTTGAGCAGCGCGTACCGTCGGATACGGTTCTCAAAACGCCGCCCTCCGCACCGCCGGTGCATATCATCAAAATTCAAAGCGATGAACAGCCGGAAAAAACACTGCTGTGTCCCGAACAACCTGAGGCATCGCCGTCTACACAGCGGCGTAAGGCGGTGGTGTTTAACCTGGAAACAGTCGGATCGTGCCAGTCAACACCGGAGCGGTCGCGTATCCTGTCGGCGCGTGGTCCGCCAAAGACCATTTTGAAGGCGCCATCGCCCTTGTTTCCGTCTACTCATGAGCGTGCAAAACGCGCGTCAAATGCCAGTTGCGTCTACGACGAAATGTCAGAAGATGGAGACTCTGCTGCTTCACCATCGGCACTATTCACATCGTTCGAGGATCCGGAACAGCGATCCTGGCCAGAGCTTTTGAAAGCGGCTGCACAAGCTTCTCTTGACACTGAAGCGTATCGTCGAGCACGTGTTCTCAGCGAGCTGGCAACTCGGCTGAGCCAGATATCAGCCACAGAGCTTGGCGAGCAGCTGTTTCTGCTTCAAAGCTATTTGACCGATGTACTGGCATCGATTGAGCATGAACTGTCGAGTGGTGAAAGTCCTATGGCGTATGTTTGTCGCTTTGTATGGACATATCTGAACTTTCCGCTAACATGTTGTTGCGTGTTTCCTAGCTTGCGTGCCGCTATTCGTTGCCTCGGAAGTATATTTTTTCATGCAAAAATAGTCTCGCTATTGCCTGGTAGGTCAGCGACGTGTCATGCAAACTGTAACGTATGGCTTACGATTTTGCACGCATCTTTGGTAGTCAACCGCCTGAATGATTTGATGTCTGCTTTTGCACAGCGTTTCTGTGCAGTCAACAACAAGGTAATGGAAAATGGCGCTCTGGGCAATTTTCGGCGCTAGCTAATACATCACAATAGGGCGTAGTTAGTGCATGTCTGCGCATGCTTATCATGCAGCGCCTGTCCAGTTCCGTGACCGATCCTGTAACCGAGACGGTTGTGCATCGGATGATGGAACTGTTGGCTGCCACGCCAAAATCGGTTGGCCGCCGCGTCGAAACCTTTACGGCAAGTGCGCTTTTGCAGCTCAAAACAAAGCCAGTGGCCATCTAATGTGTTTGACACCTACCCATAGGCCATCAATCACCTGCTGGATCGCAGCCCTAAGAAGCTTTGCCAGCTGGCATCAATTTGGCTGCCCGTAGTGCTCTCGAGCATTGCATCTCGAGAGTCGTTTTTGCGCGCCCATGCCGAAAACTTGCTCATGGCAGCGGCGGTCCATTTTTCCGAGAATCCCAGGCTTGTGGACGCAGCACTTGAGGTAGGCCTCGTTCGCTGCAAACTGGTTCGCGCCATGCAGTCGTTTACACCTTGTGCGTTTTCCATACACTAATGCTCGAACCTACTACGCAGATGTCAGTTCGTAGTGCGTCCACTTGGCTGACAGATGGCGTGGAGGACGTGTTTGCGCCGTCGGACGTACAGTTGCCGCGGATTTTGGGCATTTTGGCAGGTTTATTCGGAACTAAACTGCATGGGAAGCCACTGGTGCAGAATATACTACGAATCCTTGAAGTATGTTGCCATCAAGTAGTGGAGTTTAGCGTGCTGCTGACACCCTAGTTTGCAGGGCTCGTTCAATTCTAAAAAGAGTGCTATGCGCACGGAAGCACTGCGTGCATGGAGGTAAGTAGCATGTATTTTAGCATGGTATGCTATGGCATTTGCTCTCTTAGTGCTGACTAGGTGTTTTGCGCGGTAGGATGCTCATTTACAATTTTTCGCTCGAAGACCATATCAACACGGAGCGCTGCGTGCAGCTAATTCAGCGCCCGATCATTACGTGGTAGGTTACTGGACCGGTAGCAGTGTGGCGATGTAAACTGATGCTCACGCATTTTTCGTGATTGGCATACAGTCTTCGAGACCGTGTAGATCAGGTACAGGTGGCCGCGGCCGAAGCTTGGGTGGCTCTGCTACATGCCCTTGGAGAAAACGTACCAAAGGTGTGTGGAGGCTAGTATGCTGATTAGAAGCACCAGTTGAGCTCAATGGCTACATCACTTGCGTGCTCAGTATTTCTCTACTGTCGTCAGCGACATAATGGCTACGATACTTCCACCAACTTGCAGCCCGGCAAATGAGTATGGATTCCGTGTTTGGAATGAGCTGCTAAAAAGTCCGAGTAAGTCTATATCTGTGCAGCACCCACATGCGCCAAGCTCAGCCAACACGATGTAGACTTGCGGGAGAAGGAGGCACGGCTACAGTCACTACGTACCTGGACAGACGCGAAGAGTCTGGTTAGCATTGAACTTTTGGCGCTGCCCGATATCTTTGTTCGAGATCAGCTCCCTGTTGCATTGAGCGTCATTGAGCAAGAGCTAGTGCGAAACCTGCTTGGCAACATTAATCCCATCACGGCAAGTACGGGTGTATGGAGCGGAGGTCAAAACGTCAGTGTTTTAATGCTTTGCCGCTAGCCCGCTGTTGAATGGCTTTGGTCAATGCTGGCCGACCGCGTGGCACATTGTGTCAGCCAAGGTAGCTTGATACCATCAGTGCAGTGCCTACGCTGTGCAAACCAAGTAGCTCACATCCTTTCTATAGTGGAGACGGGTGCGGAAAAGCGGTGTGCACTTGTCAACTTGCTGGTGCGCTTTACCAATCGCGCTGGCACACACTCTCTGTTTGGCCGTGCTGAGCATACATATCAGAGTATGTGGTGCCCATTATGCCGACAGACACCCGTGACTAATGAAAGCTAACTGCCCTGTGTCATAGACACTCAGGCTGTGGTTGTACGCGAGGCCGTAATTTTGTTGATAGATACTCTCGTTAGACATCTGCCTCCTTCGCTACTCTCCTCAACACGGTACTTTTTGACAGATGAGGCCAGAACTCTTGCTGGGGCACTTTCTGCAGCCGGCATTGCCGTGGAAAAGGACGAACTATGCACCACGCCGGTTGGTGAGTCGGCGTCGACCGCACAATAGCGTACAGGCCATTTAACGCGGTGTGTTCAGTCTATCTATTTGAGGTTCTTATGCACGTGGGCTTTGTAAAGCGCATGGGGCGGCCAACCAACGCCGCAGTCGCGCTTCTCGACACTCTACTGACTGCAGTGCGCGGCGACAATGCCGCCTCAACATTTCTAAGTATGATCTCAATCCTGCAACTATGCTCATCGCAGATGAATCCTGGCGGAGTTACCGCCGTCTGGGCATGTCTACGTGGGTTACAGCTGCGCCGCTTGGTAGCGCACAATAGGTGCTTACTTTTGGAGGCGCACAGTGCATAGGATGGATTCATTCTATGGTGAGATGCGCGGACAGCAGCTCGGCGCCAACACTCCTCCAGTTCGGCTACTTCAGCGATCTCTCTTTCTGCCCATCAAGTACGTGCTTGACTGTGCACAGTGTGAGCGGCCGTAATTAACCAACGCGTGGATGTCGGCGTAGGTATGTCTGCGAGCATGGATGGCCGAATGACATTTCTGCGGAAATGCAGACCCAGTGGTGCCGAGCGGCCGAACACACGCGTGGCTCGTTGTTGCCGCCTGGATTGGCAAAGGAGCAACTAGGCGGAATCATAGCCTACCTAGATGGAAACATCAACTTTGCGACACAAACTATTCACTGGTGCGTGAAATAACCCAGCCACACCCAAGGAGATGCTGACGTTAGCAACGCCACTTTGCAGGAGCTGGCTAATTTTCCTAGCAGAGATGTACCGCTTCTCGGAGTATTCGATGCCTCTTTCGTGCTCCGAGCGCGGCAAATATTCTCCTGCATTTCTCTATGGTGTGCCGGCTGGTCGTGTTGTCGACAATGATCAGTGGAAGACAACAGAGCATATGGCGTGAGTGCACCGACGATTACTACATGTTCACAATGCAGCGCCCACCGCCTAACGGCCCAACGCAGATTCGTTCACATACGGTTTTTTACACTGGTCCTGACGGGACTTTTCCAGCTGGCCAGCGAAGACAGCTCCAACGATGAAATACTCGCTTCGCTCTGCCGCCTGGCAAGCAAGTTCTTTGGCAAAATGGCCGATGCCAGTCACCTTGCACTTCCGCCCAACGTCAAGGCGAGCATCAGCATGAGATTTGTGCCTATTTTGCAGGCGTGGATACAGAAGGAGGGCACAGCGCTGTTTGCACGGACCTTTAGCTGGGTGGGTTTGGAGACAGCGCGTAGTGGCGACGCTGCCAAAGCTAATAGTGTGCACTTAGTTTCACGATATGTGGCATACTACCATGCTTAGACTGGCTTTTTTGGAAAAGTTTGACACCAGGCTGTTGGAAAGGCTGTCAGATCTATTGGAGCGTGGTCTGACGTGTAAGGATGATTCAATTGCCCGGGAAACCATGGTGTTTTGGCAGAAAACATTCTGCATTCGTCGGCGCATTGTTCGTCCGGCTTCGCTGAAAGTAGCGCTAAAGGCGGCCAAAATGCGCAATCTTGTAGGTGCCCGGCACCTCCTACATCTGGCAGCCGTTGCTAATGCCGCGGTATGCCATCTACAGATCTCCCCGGCCACACTCCAGGCACGTATCAAACTCACCAGGGAAACCATAGATGCAGATGCGCATGTGCATGAGGCCAACTCAGCATCAACGCCACAAGCAACCGTACCATGCGAGACACAGACCAGCTCGGCTGCAGTGTTGAACAGTGAGAAGGCGCTAGTGATGCAGGCTACGGCAACGGCGATGACGACCCACGGCATTTCAACGACTACCGCTCAGCCACGTCAAATGAGCGACTCTGCAGCACCATCTACGATGGCTTTCGGCCCCACAAATGCGCCGAAAAGTAGCTTTGGTGCGCAACAGCAGGATGATCATTCGCATATACCCGTGCAGCAGCCGAGTAATAGTCGTACGTACTGTATCGTACATATCTTAACCACATGGTGCCAATAACCTGCTGCTCACAGGTAAACGAGCTTTGGAGCTTTTGGAAAGCAAATCTGCTGCTCAGCCCGCACAGGTGCCTACCGTGGCCAATGGTGAGTCGTACTAGCATCATTGCATGTCGGCCACTAGCCTATATGTATATGCTAACCCGCTCGTAGCTGAGCATTCTTTGACAAAAAGGCTTCGTCAGGATGCACCATCGGTTGTGCCGGCCACCGCACACCGCCCTCGCCCAACGTCGAATGTGGTCATTGACGTTCCCAATACACCAAGGGGAGCACGTTTGCTGTTTGCGACTGCATCGCGCAGCCTAGCACGTAGCGGTGATGCGATTGCGGACGGCAATCCGTTTCGTATTGAGCCAACTGCCAATCGGGCGCAGTATACGCCAGAGATCTTTGCGGACGCCATTGAAAAAAGCTTAGATAATGCAGCCCAAGCCCAAGCCACCAGCGTAATGTCATGCGACAAACCAAACACCATGCCAAAATCTACAGAAACTTCACCGCCACCAGAACCATCCACAGACATCAGTGCATCAACGGTATGTACACCGGAAAACACTCCATTTACGCAGCTGGACCGCATAGATGAGGATACTTTACGCCAGATGCCATCCAGGTAAGATGCACGTAATTTGCGATGTCTGGTCTTGTCGCTCACCAGTACCTTTTCGACTCCTGCATTAGTGATCTACTACTGCTGCACGAGCGTCTGCTACGTCTGGCGGGCAATGTTACGCGCGCGCTCGTGGAACGCAGTGCACCGTGCAAACCTTAGGACATGCACGATAGCATTTATAACGATTTGTGCATGCACCAGCATAAGCACCCTGCTACAATAGAACGATATTTGCTTAGAATTGGCGGCGGCTGGTCATAAAGCGGATGAGATCATGCTTTGTCACGACTGCCAGACACCAGCGCCGGTCTGCGTCGGTTACAAACGCCGCGCTGTGTTTCTCGAAGAAACGTGCTAGCTCGGCCAGTGAGGTGTCGGGCGTGATCACCTGGTAAAGACGACGCTCACCGCGTCCAGTGTGGAAGCGATGCATATAACGCTCTACCGGCTCACCAGCTGTGGCACGATTCCCGTCCACTGACGCGCGTAGATCGGCATCGTAGACGAATCCGATCATTTTACGATGCGTATCGATCACTGGCAGCTGCGAAAACTCGCGCTCAATCATGATATCTAGTGCATCCGCGACGCTTGACGAACCGCGCACGGTCACTGCCGCTGGCAACTGTAGATCCTCCACGCTGGCCTGCACGCATGACAGATGTCTGGTTAGTGGACTGACAGCCGGCGTGCTCGCTCACTCTACAGGCACATACTCCACGATACTTTTCCAGTAGATCATGCTGGATGTCGCGCAGTAGATCGGCGTCAGCAAGATCCTGATCCAACAGCCAATCATCATTCAATAGTGTGGATTGGTATGCTGTGGCACTATCGTTGATGACCGCGACAATGCGCGCCGACGCAAGACCAGCCTGTTGTGCGTACGCGCGAGCAGCAAAAATGGCGGCGCCACCAGATGGACCTAAGCAAGATGATTAACTCATCTCCACAGATGGACCATAGCTCGTCGCTGCTTTACCAGGCAGAGCACCGAAATCACGAATCAGATGACGTGCTGTCGAGTAGGCATCGCGGTCCGATACATGGATCCACGCATCCACCTCGGCCGCGCCAATGTGCGTCGTGCTCGAGTCAGCACCAATGTCTTCCACCTTCCATTCCTGCCGCGTGTGATCTGTCAGCGTGTCTGCCCACCGTGCTGTTGCCGAAAGGGCCTACCCTACGTAGCGGCGCGTCGGTTTCTCCGTGTATGTTTGCGCCGTTTGGCAAAACCCCGACTACTTTCAGCGCAGGGTAGCGTTTGCGAAGGTGGCTGCCGAGTCCAGCAATGGCACCTAGTGGACGGTCGCACGTTAGCATCATCAGCACTCTGCAGCCACGTTGCTCGCTACTGTGGCCACGCCCTCACCTCCTGACTCGACTCCAACGACCAGCACATCCAGGTGATCACCGCTATCCTGGACAATCTCGCTGGCAAGCGACGCGTAACAGTCGGCCGGCCAAAGTGATTCGGTGGACTAGTACACGATATATAAGGGCAGAGTAGCTGTGTCGCTTGTGCTATACCCACCTCATCGATTACAATGGCTTTGGCCAGACCAGAGGCAATACGACGCGCAACGGCATGGCGGCTCTCGTCGGAAGTGGATCGTACACCTGCGGGCGTGCGCACAATCTCCACACCTTGTGCTTTGAGCAGACGAATACGATCAAAGCTAGTGCTTTCCGGTACCACAGCAATGACATTGAAGCCCTCCGAATGCGAACGTGCTGCCAATGCGATAGCTACAGGGTAGTATGCTTGTTAGAGGCGCAGCGCGTCTGATGGAGCGCAGCATCCACTTGCCCAAGTTGCCGGTAGACGGCACAACCAGCGTCACACCGGGTACCAAATGTCCCTTGGCCTTTAGGTCTGCAAAATAATATGGCGTCAGCTAGCCAAGTGGCGCCGCTGCACTTGGTATACGTGTGCTCGCTCACCGCCAATATACCAGTCGGCCACGCGATCTTTTATGGAACCGGTTGCATTCCGGTACTCGAGCTTGGCTGCCACTTCTAGCGTCTGTTCCTGTGTACCAGGAAGACGAAGTACGACCGACGGGGTGTTTCCGACAAAGGACATGCTTGCGGCTGTGATGGCTCGGGGGAATGGCGCAGAGTAGATTGAGGTGGTGCAGAGCACGCTGGGTGATGGCGATGATGCCATGGCCACGATGATGGCGTGCGCCTGATGGACGTGACTTGCTTGATCAAGATGTGCCACTAGAGGACACAAACGCCACCCAAACAACAATAGCCATTGCTATAGGACATTGCATACTAAAAAGCGTGCAGAAATAGCTGCTACACCGCACCTAGTCTGCAAAAGCTACTCTACATTTAATATGTTGCTGGCGTTTCCACTGTGCGATCCTGCGCCTATGCTGGCCATTACAGCTCAGCATCTGGAGCGACTGCAAGCGATCCTATCGTATATACGTGTAGTTAACAAAAAAAAAGCCACAGCATCGTTGGTTCTCGTAAAATCCATGTTGCTGTACGATAGAGACTGGGTGAATTTGGCATACTTAGAGTGTACAGCGGTAGTTTGCGCACAGTACATCTTACTGACCTCTTTAGTATGTTGCAAATGGTGAGATGCTGGCAAAACTTTTCAGCAGAATCATCTCTTGGGTGTAGATTTACGATCTGGAGCTGCAATTACTGTGTCTGCAAAAACAACTATGCTGCGCCATAGTCCAGCACTTCCAGCTCGGCACGACCGGGAATGATGCGTACAATGCCGGTTATTAAAACGGCATATGCTCCAATACGCACATCATCGTCAAGTGCATGCGGAAGCACTTTGCCCGTGTCAGCGTCCACAATGCTGGTATGGTGTTGGCCGTGGTGTACTACATGCTGGAAGCAGATGTTGTCGATGACCGGCAGATACGTGGTGGGAACTGGCAGCCGGAACTGGCAACGAGGTTGGGTTTCTCCCGCAGAATACACGACCAGCTTGTCGTCCGTATAACATGCAAAGCCTTTGGAAAGTGGCGTGGCACATAGCTTGGGTGCTGGATAGTGCATCACGGACGACGGAGCGAGGTAGACAGAATGGGTCAGAGGAACAGAGTGGGCTATGATGCTTTGCACCATGTTTTGGCCCTGCATCACGAGGAAAATGTGGCCTCGATTTCGGTCATTGTCTGTCCAGAAGCGATGCGTGCTAGCATGAATAAGCGTGTTGTTTGGCAAATGTATCTTGTCCTGCTGTATCAGCGCCGGCGACTGATCGGTCGACAGCCGATAGACCGACCAGTGCAGTATGCCGTCAGATTTAGTCTGGTGCATGATGTAGATGACGGCCGAGTGATCGTCGACCCTGAGAAAGCACACGCTTTCAGGATATTCCGCCAGCAACAGAACGGCGCCTTCTCGGTTACATCCCATATCCCATAGTCTCAGATGGCAAGCATGGCTGTCGCCCTGTTGCCGTTGTAGCAGGAGTGCCCAGCGTCCTTGCACGGCTAGCGGGCGCAGATCGCCCCCCAGTACAGTGTGGTGGAGAGCGTCTGACGCGCCTACTACAAACACATCCAGCGTCGTTGTTTTACATTTGTGATTGCGGATACACGATATCATGTAGCGACCGCTAATGTGTCTGTGCTCGTAGGCCGTATGGTAGTCCGGTGTTGGCAGAGTTAAGTGGTACAGACGCGGACCTGGCGCGTTGACATCAGCCTCCTTGCGTAGCCGTGGTGATTTTGCCATGGCCATTGCCATCCGCTGGTATGACCGGCGTTCTTTCTCATCACGCGGCACAGTGCCACACTCTAGCAGACAGATGAGCGATTTTGAGTAGCTACAACGGGGTCTGCTTTGAAGCACCACACCCGTTGCCGATTGGGCCATCAATCGCCAGACCTTGCTGTTCTCTGGTGCGGGCAGTGGCACTGTGTGGCGAACATACCGGTTCTGTCGCCAGTTGTTCGCCGTCGTGGTTCGCCGACGAAACGCGTCACTCCAGTCAAGCTGTGTCCAAAGTTCTTGGGTGGTCCACGTGCCTACCAAGCCGGCAAGCCGGCTGCTACCGTGTTTGCGTATGGCGTCAGTGCGAGCACACCAGTAGAGAAATGCCTGCTCCCGCTCCTGAATGTGCGCTGGATATCGTGTCAAGTACAGCCTGCGCCACAACTGCTGGTCCCTCAGCAGTGTGTCACGTAGTGTGCAGCATGTGGCTGCCAGACAGGTCACAGCGTGTCCGCCTGCTAGAACGAGTAGGCACAGTCGGTCGCTTGCAGGCAGCGTGGTAACCAGTTGAACTAGCTTAGCGTGTGAGGTCATGGCGCCAGAGCGCAGCAGAACAGGCCAGCAGCCAGCAACACCAACGAATAACCGCTGAAGCTAGAAATCTAAGCGCATATAGTCTGCCACAGAGCGGCAGGAACGAGAAGACAGCGGATGGGAGCGTGGGTGACAATGTATGTGGTGCGCAGGTGAGAGCGTTGAGCTTGTATGGAGCAACGTCAGTTTTTCGTTTACGTAGTGCGAGTTTCTTGTTGGCGCCAACACCACCAGCCATTGTCGTTGTCGTCACTACCGCCACTGTCTGCCCTACTCTGCTACGCTTGCCTCTCTGCATACGTTGTCTGCTCGGCTGCATCGACATTCGGCGCTTTGATGTGCCGCAGCTTGCTGGGACAGCAGATCTGACACCGAGTTCAGCGTAAAGCGCGCTACACTATCCAACCGTACCGACTCGCACTTGCTCTCTCTCTCTCCCCCTCTCTCTCGCGCGCGCCCCTTCTCCTTCCCTGGTAGGACTTCAAGTTTGGCTGTAGCAGCGAAACAACAGGTGAGTCGCCCAGGTCGTTTTGCTAGGCTCCACTGTGGGTCTGCGGTGGAACAGGATGTGCATTTGGACGTTGCAGCCATGATAGACTAACTTTGGCTATGCGTATTGGCGTAAAAAGCATGGACCTTCTTCTACGCCGTGGACCACGAGCACGTCGAGTGTCTGGAGAACCGGACGAAGAACCGCTTTCCGACTATTCTGAAGGCACCATCGGATCTGCTACGGATGAAGAGGATGAAGAGGTGGACGAGAAGGACGCTGGTGTCGGGACGGGTCACGAGAATGTCGAGGACGAAGAGGAGGATGAAGTAAGCGACGAAGAAGAAGAGGATGTCGACGACAACGATGACGATGAAGAAGAAGAGGATGAGGAGGATGGCGAAAACGCAAACGAACAGCTTGGCACGTCGGGTACCGAAGAGGACGATGCTGAGCAGACCGATGCAATGGCGACAAAGGTCGCCGGAAATCGGGATGCCGCGGCAGCGAAGAAGGGTGCAGCATCGACCAAGGTGGCCAAGCCAGCAGCACCAAAGCGGCCGCCGGTTAAAGGTGCGGCACCGTCCACGCGTGCCATCGGCCCTCCTCCGCCGCGTGGTCGATCGGAAACTGCGTTTGAACGCCGACAGAGGCAGCGGGATACCTATAGGCAGCGTCTGGCTGAGGATCCGTCATTTGTACCGCATATTGGCGAGTTTTGGAGCCATGACGATCGCTTTATGCCGGCTGGCCTACGTAATCGCCGCCCAGGTCGTGGTGGATTCCGTGGTCGTGGTGCATCGATGCGTGGCGCGCCGATGCGTGGCACACCCCGTGGACGTGGTGGATTTGGACCTCGTGGACGTGGCGGTATGCCTTTAGCTGCACCAAACACACCGCCAGCTGTCAACGCAAAGGCAGGAGATAAAGCTGGTACACCCAAGGCGGCAGTGACAGGCGAGGCGAAGGCAGCAACTCCGCCGATTAAGCCGGTGGCAGACAAAGCAGGCGCAAGTTCCAAGTCGCAAAAGTCCCGAGATGCGGCGCCAGCCGCGGCAGCTCAGTCCACAGTAGCCACAGCTACAGACACAAAACAGCGGGCATCGGCAGCCAGTCAGCCAGCAACCCCGGCAGCAGCATCTACAGCGGTACCGGCATCGGCATCGACATCAGCATCGACATCAGCACATGAGCCAGCACAGGCACCAGCACAAACACCGACACAGACACCAGTACAGGTACCGGCACAAGCACCTGGCTTCAATGCACGATGGGGTCACGATGGGTTTGAACATCTGGAACGCACCCAGACAAGACCGTTTGCCCGTGGTGGTCCGGGCGGATGGCGAGGTCGCGGCGGGCCTGTTGATGACGCGGTAAGCTCTTATCACGGTGACTCTGTCGGTGTAGCATGCTGTGCTAATGCCTATTAATTTGCTTGTTTCGAAACGCATAGCCGGAGAGGTGGCATGGACCTCCACGAGGCGGCTTCCGTGGCGGGCCACCTGGTAACCGCTGGCATCGACCGCCTCGGGGCAACATTCGCCCTTGGGGTTTTGCACGTGGGCGTGGTCGCGGTGCAGCCTACCCAGCACCACCTGTGCGACCGCAGCAGGCAAATGCATCGACTTTGCCGCCTGCAAAGGCGGAAGATCGCACGCAAGCACCGCCTGTCAAGCCTGATAATGCGCCGACCCAGGCTGGCGCGTCTGCTGCAGGATCCAAAGCCAAAATGGTACAGCCAATGCGTGGTATAAAGCCGAATACAAAGGGTGAGGGTACAGTTGGCAGCAGTCATTTATATTGACTGTGGCATTGGCATAAGCTAACGGCAGATATGAACAACAGCATCAAACGCGGCAGTCATGCCAGCTAAAAAGGCCGGACTGGCAGGATCAGCGTCAGCTGCTACCAAGCTCAGCAAGGCGAACGACAATGTGACAGCATCTGCGAACGATGCCGGCAAGAGTCCTGCAGGTCGGCAGATCCGCTTTGGAAATGTCGTGAATGTAACGCTCTCGGGCCGGTCAGGCATCAACGACGACGCCGCGGTGCGTATGCCACCAACAGTGGGCAAGCCGGCCAATGCTGTACCGGCGGCTGCACCCGCAACAGCAGCAACAGCAGCAGCCTCGCCTGCTGCAGGTGGAGCACAGCGGCCTATGGTAAAAGAGATAGCAACGCAGACATTAGGCAATGGCACATCTTCTGAAGCGACCGGAAGTGGTGCTGTCGCAGAGTCGGTCGGCGCCGATGCCATACGGCCACCGGGCCCAACGGCCGAGGCGGTAGCTAGCGCTGGCGTGGCTGCTGCCGCGGCCAACGCGGCCAATACCGTCAGCACAGCACACTCAGCCGCGCCAGTTGTCTACCTGTACACGGCCGCAAACGGTCTGACGATTCCAATGGCTGAAGGTGCTCCGTATGCCATGGCACAGCCAGGTGGACTGCTGCCGACCGTATCACAGGCGCCCACAAGCCAGCCGCTAACGTCACAGCCGCCGCAACCCATGGCTCCTCCGCAGCCGATCCTGTTCCAGACACCAAGCGGGCTGGTGGTGCCGGTCACACCCGTAAACACATCAAACGGCGGTTATTATAGCGGCTTCCCGGTGCCTACCTACGTGAACGCAGCTACCATGGATGTGAACGGATCTCCGCAGGCGGTGCCGCAGTTCGTGCCGTATACGGGCGGTGTGCCCGCCTACATGCCTCCACTACCGCCACAAAACACAACTACAGCCGGTGGCACGGTATATTATGGTCTACCGTACGCAGAGGGAGGTGATGCAGCCGGAGGCGCCTATTACTACGCAGGTCCGCACATGCCGCCTGCTGCTGCCGCTGCTGCTGCTGCCGCACGGCATGGCAACGCCGCTGCCGGCGCCAACAGCGTCGGAAGTGCCCATGGCACACCTCGCTCGGTGCATCCATCTGCTGCCGACGCCGCAGGAGACGCGTAGTCGCTGAATACATCCTGCTCAAGATGTATTGCCGAAAAACATATGGCTATTTGCCGCCGATCGCACACTGCATCCGCCTCTTCTGCTGCCACTTTGTTATCCCCCTGTTTCTCTTGTCTCTGCACATTATGCCTACTTGTTACGCTATATCTCACTAAGTGGCCTCTATGCCCAATGCTCATCTTCACCAAAATGCACTTGTAAGAACGTACGCGTGCGTAGTAATTTATCGGCGCACATTTGTCGCCATTTTGGTCAAAGTGGTCAGAAAAGCATGCGAATAGCACTGGCGCGTAGGAATTCTCCTGTGCCCTGCCCACGGCCGAGTGGAAGATCCATAAAGTACTGATAGGCCAGCTTCTTTTCTTGCTCGATAGACAGCGTATCCGTGTTTTCTGCGCACTCTGCTCCGGCTGCCTTTTTCTTGTCAACTGTTTGCAGCTGTGCTGCGCCAGAGCTGGTAGCATCGGACGCGCTGGCAGCTTCTTGGTGCGTAGGCACAAGTCTTTCTTTACGATACTGCTCTACCGCATCTTCGATGATGCATCCTATGTCAATGTCGCGTGTGCGGTCACGGCGCTGCTGACGGGCTGTATC